>WAAG01000151.1:29159-111751 GCA_013390105.1 Tichodroma muraria
TCTCTATGTGTCTTCACTCTGTCCTTTCTTTCACTCCGGAGAGGATAGAAGTTTTCTGGTTTCATCTGAATATTTAAAGAGTTCACAAAAGGCAGCAGCCATGCCAAAGCAGTCAGATTTACAAAACACAGGCCGTGCTGAGGCTGCAGAGCTGCTCCTGGCCTCAGCCCTGGCTGGATTCTTGTGGCTGGAGAGAGAGAGTTAGTAGATTCTTCTTTCCACCCCTCAGTCTCATTAGGGTTAAATTCGTCCAGAGTGAACCCCACTCAGGAAAAGCCATCCCCGCCCGATCTTAGTGGCGTGATCTCTCCTGGCTCCGGGACAGCCCTGAGGAGCTCTCCCAGCGACCATGCTGCTGGAGAAGGAAACTCGAATTCCATCAGCCAGATATCAGCGGCCGTGGCCCAGCCCCGCGATCTTTTGTCCCCTTCCCGGCCGTGCCCGGTCCGGCCCACTTCTCCCCCCAGCCAGGCCCTGAGGGCCACGTGGAGGGGGAGAAGGGAGCGGCCGGCAGCAGCTGTTACCTGTGTTCCAGCCGGAAACCAAGAGAGAGCTGTTCCCGCGTTTGCATTTAAAAGGTGTATTCGAAAAAGGCGTACCCACGCTTTCATTGGTTTTATCAAGTGTCAGTAATATACATTGGCCAATCACGGCCAAACTACTACAAAGATGTTGCAGTATCTTGCATTAATGGCTCAGTATCCTGCTCTGGGACTTCTGGGATAAAAATGAGGTTTCCTAAGGATGTGTTCCAGGCTGGGGGGAGGGAATGGAAACTGGAATTTTTATATCCCAGAACACATAGAGCATTGGCAAAAGGAGCTGTGACCTGCACTGTGTACCCTCTGGCAGCCACAGATAAATCCAGTCCACTGTCAGCTCCCAGTGATTGGAAATGGGGATCCCTGGCACCCTGCTCATTATTCCCCATCCCCTCTGGCTCTGTCACCAGTCCATCCCACTCCTGGTTCCAGTGCTCAGCATCCAGCCCCACTCATAGACTGAATGGGAGCCTCCCCAGCACCAGCCCAGGGCAGGGAAGATGCCTCCAACTTTTCTGCATGGCAGGAGAGGACATCAAAGGCACCAAACCGCTGCCTCATCCATGCCCTGCCTCTGCCTCTCTCCCCCTCTTCCAGTTTGCATCATGGAAAATGATGTCCACAGGGTGCAGCCGAGGCTGCTGGCTCAGCTCCACATGCCCGGGGCCAGCTGAGACGCAAACACGAGCTCCTCTTCTGTCCTGGGAGGGGGCATTTGTCCCCTCCCTCCCCTATCCTGCATCTCTTCCTTTCTTCTGGCATAGTTACAGCTGCTCAGGAAACACCAGGGAAAGCCAGCAGAAGAAACTGCTGTGTTTCCCTCCTTCCTTCTTATCCACCAGCCAGAACCAATTAAACTCACAGGAGCTCAGCTCTTCCCTCCTTCCCTTTTAATTTCAGACCCTCTGGTAAGCGGAGACATGATAAAATGTAAGATTAAATGTCTAATGCCTGGGATTTGGGATTACTGAGGCCAGGCTGGATGGCCAGAGGTAGAAGGATCTGTCTGGTTCCAGGGAGGTATTGGGCTGGTGGTGCTTCTCCACATCTTGTCTCTCATCTGTGGCATCGAAAGGGCAGGGAAGTATGAAAGCCCTGCACAGATCCAGCCCAGAGTGTTCCGAAGTGAAAGGCTTCGCTCCATGATGCTCAGCAGTGGCTTTGGGAGGGGATTTCTGTTCAGGGCTGTGGGTGTGGCCCAAAATCCCCCATGGCAGCAGGGTGGGGATCTGTGGGGCCAAGTCTCTGGGGTTGGTAGGTAACAGCATTGGATAACCCCTGTCATAAAGAAAATATGCATCACTCTGCCTCCCATCTGCTCTTCGCTCCATACCGGAGAGTTTCAGGCTTTGATGGCTGGAAAGATGCTGCTGATTTATTCATGGCCACTTCCCACCCATTAGCGTTAATAGCTCTTCTTGCTCTCTGTCTATGGAGCCTCTCAGTGACCTGGGAAAGTCAAGCACAGTGAGGTGCTGGAGCCCAAATAATTCCCTGGAAATAACTGGTGGTGAGTTATAAAATGGTGGTGAGTTTCCATCCTCAACATCTGACCTTTCCAGCAGGGAAGGAGAAGGTTGCCTGCAAATGTCCCCTCTCTATTCCTTCTTCCTCTTGATCTTCTCACTTTAGAGAAGAAATTGCAAAGATGAAATTGTGGAAGCTCTCCACAGTCTTCCTCCCAGCTACTCCTGGCTGCACCATATGGCAAACAGGCTCTGCTCCGGGTAGGAAAGTGCCCTTTGGGTGGAAATGTGTCCTTCGGATGAATCCCAGCCCTATATAAGCCCCATGGCTTTTGATGAGGTCACCACATCTCAATCCACTGAGCAGTCAGGGGGTTTCCAGGACATTCATTCCCAGGGTGAGAGAAAATATTTTCTCCAAGATAAACCCCCGTGTCTGAGCTGACCAGAGGGAAATGAGTTCCCCAAAAGTTGCTGTTTAATGCCTGGGTGTTCCTGCCTTTTGGGTCCCACAGCTCCAAACTCATCACACCACACCACACGCTCTCCCACAAAAGGTTAATTTTGCCAACACCACCTTAAACATGACCAGGGCACAGCTCCAGCCCTGCTTCTGGGCTGGTGTCCCTGGGGAGCAGGGGAGGACGGATTTGTGGGGGTCATGCTGGGGTTCTGGTGTTGTAGGGCTGAGATCCCCCAAAAGCCTTGGGGGCTGCCCTGCTGTGAGTTGTGGGGGAACATTCTGCATCCTCCCATGCTCCAGAAAGTGGGAGAAGCTCTTGTGTGCACTGGCTCCACGTCTGTGAGGCAATGTGGGTGAGGGGACCCAAATCTGTGAAGGAAAGGGCTGCAGAGGATGAGTTTGTGTTCTGGGATGAAACAGAGTATTCCAAACAAGAAAGCTTTGTGGCTGAGATTGGGCTCATCTCCCTTTCCAGGGGATCTTGCCCAAGTCCTCCCCCCTCCTGAGGTCTCAGCCCCCTGGATATTATTTGAAACAGGGACATGGATAAATGCAATAATGTTCCAGAGATGCTGAGATGCAGCTGATGGGCCGAGGAGCAGATAAATGTGTTAGTGCTGAGGCACTGCATAGGCTCCTCCTGCTCCTGCCTGACATCAGTAGACAACTTCAAAGCACAAGAAAAGGCTCTGGGTGTTGCACCGGGTGATTTTCATATTCTGGATTGGGTTGTGTTTTTTTTAATTTACTAATCCTTTAGTGGCTTGGTAGCAGAACCAGAGCCTTCTCTGAGGCTGCTGGAAGAGTTGGTGCTCAGGCACAGCAAGAGACACCACTTCAGTGAGGATGTTCACTGTATTTTGGGAACACTGGGCTCAGGTATCTGAATTGCCAATGACGGCCATTTAATGTTCTGACCCAAGATGTGTCCTCAGCCTGTGAATCAAGGCAGATGATGAAGGGACATTTTTGTCTTATGGATGCTGAAACAACCAAGTTGTGCAGTTTTCCTTGTGTGATGGACTGGGGACGCTCAACTCTTGCATCACCAAGGCGGATATTGAAGTGTTTTGGGAAGGGGCTTTTGTACAGGATGGCTGCATGTCCCACTGTGGGAACAAGCAGCAGAGACACTGCCAGACCCTGTGGTTTCACGTCCCTCAGGTTTGGAGCAGGGGACAGCATCTTCCCCTGCAAGCTGCTAATGAAGGCCTGGTGCTAATGAGGGTGTAATTTAATGAGGGAGGGAACAAGGAACAGGAGGGTTTCAGGACGGGTCAGGGATGGATGGAGGACAATGCTTCCCTAGTGTGCTCCATCCCTTCAGAGCGACAATGCCTAGAGGGCTTCTGCTGTGCAGACGTCACCCCATCATCCCATCGACCCCGTTCATTAGCTGACAATGCTCTTTCCCCTCAATTTAGTTTGCCCCTTCTGAGCTTGTTCCTGAGCTCCTGCAGTGACAAGTTCAGCAATTTGATTAAACAGGGTCTAAAATGTATTTCCCTCAGTGAGTGTTCAAATTTGGCCCTGATAGGTTCATTGGATTTCTGTGGGATTTTTTTCTCCTGTAGGATGGGACATCAGGAAGATCCCTCAACCTCTGCCCCAAGCCACTAAGGTTTCACACAGCTGCTGCCAGTGAGAGCCCAGCCTGTATCAAATCTTTCCCTGCCGCTCTGGCAAAGCAAGAATGGGTTGAAAATCCAAATTACCTCCCCCCTCCAAGAGGCATGTGGAGCTGGAAATGTTATGGCTCATTTTGAAATGAAAAGGCAATCTCAGAATATTGCATTTCTGTAAAATATCTCATCCCAGCTTTAGCTGAAGTACTTCAGCTTTTATTTCTGTTACTTCAACGTTAGCAAGCATTAATGCTTAGTACTTTAGGATATAACTGAAATGACAAACCAAAACACTTTGATGCAAGCAACTCTCTGAAAGCTGGTGAAGAGATAGAAGGATGAGTCTTTTGGTGCATTTTGAGATAATCCTTCACGACAGTCCACTCTTCCCATCAGGAGTTGGATCCTGATCCTTTGTGTGACCAAGAAAAGCAAGCGATGACCAGATACAGCTGCTCCAGAGCAAAAGCCCCTCTCCTGAATGCGTCTGGCTGCTTAAAATTCATTCCAGCTGCACTGACCCCAGCCGGAGCCACCCACTGGGTGCTGGATACGTGTAGACGAGATTGAGCACCTTCCCTGCAGCTCTCTGCTCACAGTGTGTATTACAGACATGGGGTGACATTAAACCCACTTTAGTGCGGGTCTCCTGCCTGGCCTATGCTAACACTGCGCTGTCCAAGCTGGAGACGCAATGGCCCAGTAGTTTCTGGCAAGTGCTGCCCCCAGGTCTGCAGCCTCTTGCTTCCTGCTCCTCCTTTTACTCATCCTTCTCTTGCTCTTCCTGTCCCCAGGTGGACGCTGGAGCACTGGGAATGTAAATGCATCAGGCAATGTCATCTTTCCAAATATTTTCAGTCAAGTATGGATGTGTTTCTGTGGACTTTCAATTGCATAAAACTTCACAGAGCTGTGCTTCGGCTTGACGTGGTCGACTTGATGTTCCCTTCAACTGGAAAACGTTTGGGTTTGGTTGTTTGGAAAGAGGAATTCGTTACATGGAGCTCTGCATCCGTGAGCCCAGCCAGGCATGGAGGGATTGCTTTACATGGCAGTGGAGGACAGATCTGTAAATCAGATCCCATCTTATGTCCACTGGCTAGAAAATAAAACACAGCACCACAGGATGTGTCCAATACCAGAAAAGTTTGCATAACACTTCCATAAATCCCTGGGAAGAGAAGAGGCATTTAACTTACAGCTTTGGAGACATACAAAAACTCATTTTGTACATTCAATTAACTTGTGTTAATATGTGAAAATATGTGGCTTTTCTTCTACATGGAGATGGATGACATTTCCAGAACTCAACTCTTTAGGCTTTTCCAAGTTCTTATTGAAAAGATGGAGATAATTACTTTTCCAGGGACATACAGATAATGACTTCACATTTACAGAGAATGATTAATTACAAGTCTGCTTGTATTTACAGTCATTTCACTTACCCCTGTAATGGGGCCACCTCCGAAGCAGCCTATGGTGCTTTTAGCCCATGGCACTGGGAATCTGGTGTTGTGGTTATTTCCAGGCATCATACAAAAACCGTCTCTCTGAAAGCAACTCTGGGAAGGTGCTGGCTCACCCTTCTGCTCCTAATGCTTTGCCCAAATGTCCTTCCCTGCCTGCCCTGGCTCCACTGGATGTGGGGGACTGGTTTTCCCCCTTATGCCTGTGGCAGCCTTGTGAATTCTGGGGAAGGCTGCTACAGCATCTTCCGCTAGATAGAAGTTGGATGGAAGCTGGATGGAAGCTCTGGTACCCTACAAGCATCAGCTGCCAGCAGCCCAGGAGGGATGGCGGTCTGACTCCTCAGGCAGAAATCCCTTCCAGGCCAAATCCACCTCTCCCAGCACAAGGAGAGCATGACCATGGCCAAGGAGCCCACAGGGAGCATATCTCTGCTCCATGCCTTGGTTCCCCTGTCACTAGGTAAGGGGGGAATGTCTGGTTCATGCCTTGTCCTTCACAGCCCCATCCCAGCCCCACTGCTCTGACTTTCCTTCCCCAAGGCAGTGTCATGGAGAGCAGAGGAGCCCCAGCACCCAGGATACACATCCCTCAGCCAGAGGGGATCTCACTACTGAGCCCTCTCTGCTGCCCAAAATACCAGGCAATGACCCTGCTTTAGCAGGCAGCATTCTCTGCCCATCACCTCCAGCACAGGTCAGAGCCATCATGGAGGCTCCTCTTTCCCCTCTCTGGTAATGGGGGAGGCTCCTCAGCCCCATGAGCCAGTGCCAAATCCCGCTCCAACAGCTGTATGTTCTCCAGCATGAGTCATCCCCACCCTGAGCTTTCAGCCTCTCCATAACAACATTCCTTCTCTCTGATCTCAGATTCTGGCCGTGATCACTCCCTGTCTAGTCCTCCTTCCTCCATCCACATGGTCCCTCCTGCCCAGCCTCAGTCCCCAGCCAAAGCAGCAGAGAGCAGAGGAGGCTTTGCCAGGATTACCAGGGCTTCAAACAAGGATTCAGGTTCCCCCCCTCCGCTAAAATCAAGAGGGGGTGCCCAGTCATCATGAGATCAAATTTTTCTCTCTTTCAAGTGAGACAGTGAAATTGGTTTCTTTTTATATTGGTTTTTGTTGTTCTTCCCCATGTTCCCCCATGTAAGAGCCACCACTGCCACCTTCTCCCAGGGCATAGGGAAAATGCTCTGAGCTTTTGGTCCTGAACATCTCCTGCCCTGCCATGGGCTCTTCTCCAAAACTTCCTCCCTGAGCCCCTCTTCTCTCCCTGCTGTCACTTTTGTTCCCAGTGTGTTCTTTTCTTCTCTTCACCCCTCTGCTCCTCTGGAGAGAGGTAATCCCATTGTCTGCAAGGACACGGGAGGAACTCACAGCCCCATCCCAGCAGCTTCCATCTCAGGAAGCATGGAAAATCCAGGCTCTACCTGCCCTGCACAGTCCAACTTTAATCCCAGGGAATCACAGGCCGCTTCCTTCTCCCCCAGTCCCGCCTCTAGCATCTCTCCACACATTAACAGTTGACCCCTGGGAGAGACGAGCCCACTCAGTGCATCACTGGTGACCTGTGACTGCAAAACTGCTGTGTAGACAGAACCTGTTCAGGGAGGGGCACTGCTGGAGCATGGTGGCCTCTGCCAGCCCCGTGCTGCCAGCCTCTTGCCCTGCTCGTGCTGCCAAACTGACAGCCCCTGCTCCAAAAGCTGCCAGCACTGGCACTGGCAGCTCCAAGAGCTCCTACCACTTCCCTTTCTGGCTCTTTGGCCAGCACTGCCTGGCACAGGTACAGCCTCCGAATAGAAATCAAATTTTGCTCAAAAGCATTAATTTTCTTCTGGATGGGGTGCCCAGATGGGTTCCAGTGGTGGCAAAGGGAGACCTTGAATGTGTTGCTTAAACATCATGAAAAGCCAAAGTCAAATCCCATTCTTTCCTCGGCAGTGGTGGTCCTTGTCTGGATGAGTGAGGCATCGCTCCACTCCAGCAATGCAGCTGGCACCTTGGACCCACAGCCATAATCTCTTCCCTCAAGAAACTCCAAAGATTCACAGAAATTGCTTTAATTGAGACTGGCAAGGATGCAAAGAACCAACCCTGTGCAGAATTCCTCCATAACCAGGAATTTATTTCCCTCATCATCAACCCTCTGGATGATGCTCCCTGCCAGAGACAGGTGAGGAACCTGGTGTCCTGCACCTCATTTTAAAGCTTTATCCCTAAAAACCTTTCCCGGGAAGTGCTCCCTGCTATAGAGACATCCAGCTGGATCCTGGTTCTGCTTCTGGCTTGTGGGGTGTCAGCAGCAAAGTCACACAGAGAATGGCTGAGTTGTTTTGTGGCTTCCTAGGGAGAGCAGGGATCTGGGGGATGCGACCTTGGCACACTTTTAATTAAAGGCTGAGAAAGAGCTTCTGCCTGCAGAACATCTGGGACTCTGGGTGAGATGGAGTCCCCACAGCACTTACTGGAGCGTTGGGGTGTGGTGCTGGGGTGGAAATGTGCTGGTGAAGGCTTGGATTGGCAGTTTCGGTGGGTCGGGGTGTGCCCCTGTTTACAGCTGTGGGATTCTGCTCATTGCCCTGTGGGATTGGGGATGTGGGCACGGGGAGGAAGAAATGGGGATGAGGGGATGCAGCACGTGGGGATGGAGATGAGGGAAGAGGATGCACGAATGGGGATGTTGTGCCATAATCCCTGGGGTTGACAGATCTTTTGTGTTCTCAGCAAGTTCAGAGGAGGGGAAACAAAGCCCTGCACTCTGAGCAGCTCCTTGCAGAGGGTCCTCACTCTGCACCTGCCTGGAGGAGAAAGTGCCTCTGGAACCTGCGTTAGCACCGTCTGGAGGGGCTGCAGCAAACCCCTCCAACTGCCAGGATTGACGTGGGATAATGTTTCATCCCAGCTGCTGAACTCCCTGGGCTGAAAGGGGGGATCCACTGCAGCCCCAGTCCCAGTGCAGGCTGGCCTGGCTCGGAGAACTGGGAACTTCTGGAGCACTGCAGGCTGGAGGGCGGGGGGGCTTTGCTGGAAGAGCGGAGAAGAGTCTCTGAGCTCTGAGTATTTCACAGGATCAGAGAATCACGGAATAGTTTGGCTGGGAAGGGTCCTTAAAAGACCCTCCAGTTTCATCCCTCCCCCCGGCATGGGCAGGGACACCTTCTACTGGAGCATCGCAAGCACGGCGCGGCTCGGCCCATCCTGCGGGGGGGCCTGGGGTCGCCGCTGGGCGAGGGGACCCGGGAGCGGGGCGGAGGAAGGCTCCCAGCCCGGCCCCTTCCATCCCCCGCCGCTGCCGGCCCCGCTCGGAGTCAGGGAAATCCCCACCCCCATCGATCCCGCACCGCGATCGCAACTTTCCCACGGCCGGGGAGAGCCTGCCCGCCCCGGCGGAGCCCGCGCCGGGAGGGGCGCTGGGGGGTCCCGTCCCGTCCGCGTCCCCCCNGGAGGCGCACGGCTCGGCGGCCGCCGGTGAGTGTGGGGACGGGGGTCGGCGGGGGAGACACGGACACGCGGCACCGGCCGGACACATTCACATCCACCTCGGGCACACAGACCCCGGGCGGGATGCGCACCGGGCACTCAGCACCCCCGGGCACCCATGGACAGAGACCGGGCACCCACAGGCAGGCACTGAGCACTGAGGGGCACCAGGCACCCAGGGACACGGTGTATCCACAGATACAAATCTGCTCCCGCAGACACGGAGCACACGCAGGGACACCCGGACACGCACACGGACACACACCACACGTACACGCTCGCATGCACTCCCAGCTGTGCACAGATGTGCAGGCACACTCCTGTGCAAGCCCACACAGAGGCACACACATCTTCACAGAGCCAAAACCCGGGATCTGGGCAGAACTGTCCAATCCCAGCATTTTTTGCAATTCCTGAGGCTCCTGGCAGAGGACTGGGGCGAGGAGTAGCCCCACAGCTCATTCCCACGTAGGGTTTGATATGGACACTCGGGAGAGAAGTGGGTGGAAATTATCCAGGTAGATCCTGGAGTTTGGGATCGGGGGGCCTGTGTGCACAAGGGGCTCAACTTTGTGGCATGGAAGGGTCAGCGACGGCTGACCTCTCTGTCTCACCTCTAGGTGGGTTTGGATCCTTGCTCATGAAATCAGTGAGACGTGTCTTTTGCAGGGTAGATAGTAGGGGAGATGGGGGTTAAAAAGCTGGAGGTAAGAGTGATGCCAGCTGGGAATGCAGCTGGGAAGTTCATTGCTTGCAGGCTGAGTGGGATGTGGGCCTGTGGAGCAGGAGATGGGATCTGTGTGTCTGTACCCCCTGGATAACTTGGGCTATGCCTGTGAACAGGGAGGCAGCCCTGGACTCTCCCCTCCCCTCCCTCCGTGCTGGCAGGGATTTTTCAAAGGAGCAGCAGGGAAGGTGCCAAATTCAGAAAGAGTTTGGACCTAATTCCATGGAAATCCCAGCCTACGGATTTTTCTTTTACTCTCCTTCCTTTTCTCTTGGCTGCTAGGATTTGCAAGGTGTTTGGCTGCAGCCTGCATCCTTGGGTGCCCTGCCACCACACACCATTAACCAGAGGCAGGAATTCTCCCAGGAAATCCCCACTCAGGGGATCCCCACCCCAGGAAAGCCCCTCACTCCTCCTCCTCCAAGTGAGCAAAAAGCTGCTGTTAGAAATCTGCTCTCCATTTAAATTTAAATGTCTGCATTATCTTGAATTTGGATTTATTAATTATTTGCATCTGGTTCCTATCAAAACAGTTGAGCAATGCAGATGTCCTGATTTCGGCATTGGCTTGGGGGAGAAACACCAAATTTGCGGATTTTCATTGTCTCCCTTAACAATGGCCTGTCAGAAGCGGCCAGGAATTACAATCCCGATCCCATCGCAGGGGTCTGACATGTCAGAGTTAAGCATCATCTAAGTTTCGTGAGCTCCTCACCATGGGTGACTGCGGCTCATTTCCCAGCCGTGGAGATTAGTCTAATTAGCAGAGCAAATCTGGGCAAGGCAAGCTCTGATAATTAGTAATCACTGGGATGTTTCCACACACTTTCTTTTGCCTGAGGGGTAGAGAGGCATTTAGAGCATGGCCCCCTTTTTTA
Source organism: Tichodroma muraria (assembly GCA_013390105.1). Lineage (NCBI taxonomy): Eukaryota > Metazoa > Chordata > Aves > Passeriformes > Sittidae > Tichodroma > Tichodroma muraria. The sequence continues at coordinate 39,809 of WAAG01000151.1, forward strand.
GGAGCAGGGAGGAGTTTGGAGAAGTCAAGGTGAATGGAGCTGGAGCTACTGGTGACACTGGTGACTCACTCCTCGTGTCCCATTTGCCTATCAGGACCCTCTCACCTGGGGTCAAGCACAGGGTAGAAAGCAAAGGGAGAGACCCATGTGTCCCCAGATCACCCCAGCACCATCTTTCCCTGTATCATATTCCAAGTGATGGTAGTAGCCTTGGTGACTCCTGACTGCTGTCTGGGGTGTGTGACCTGATGATGGGAAGCTGGCATGATGCTTCTCCACACCCGGGCCAGGTGTGGGGGTGATGCCCCTGTTGATGGGTGCTTGGTGGAGGTGGTTTGGTGTTAACCCCTCTCCCATCCCTCCTTCACCTGAGAAAACTGAGGTCTCAACTGCTGCGGAGAGAGGAATAAGGGGCATTTCTGAACTTTGGGTTGTCACTCCTGGGGTCTTCTGTGCTGCAGCAAAGGTGAAAATCTGTCACAACACCGGTGAGACTCCCAGTCCAGGACCAGAAGGTGGTTCCTGCTGGGAAGGGGATAATCCTTCCCCTGCTATGGTAATTAGTGTTACTGAGTTTATGTGGAAGTTTCTACGAGGAAACTTAATTAATTATGGTTGATTCATGGATGTCCCCAGCTGAAGCTGGAGCTGAAGCCACAGATTTTGTCACCACATTGGGACCATGCTTGTGTCAGATTCACACAGGGAGGTTTTATTCCTCAGGAATGAGCCCGGGGGAGGCTCCAGACTGGGAGCTGCCAGTGGGTGCTGCCGTGGTGACAGGGTTTGCTCCAGCTGGGAGACCCCTGGAAATGTCTGGCAGATTTTTCTCCTGTGCCTTGTCTCTGGAGACCTTTATGTGTAGCCAAGGAGGGGAGTTTGAAGTGAACTCAGAAAACTAGGAAAGGAGGAGGCATTCCTGCACAGGTGAGGATGTGAGGGTTCAGACCATCTTAAGTATCCAGCACAAGGAATGCACCGTGCCCTGGGATCACTGCTGCTCCCCTGCTGGCCTTGGCTTCAGTCTCCTGCAGCCAAGATGGGAAGTGGAATGGGGAAGGAATTGGTGCCTGGGTACTGCTCCTGCAGGTCCCCTCCTGCCCCATGCCGGGGGTGGCGTTGGAGGTTGGGCTGAAAAGGAGTTATTTTTAAGCCTCACGTCTCAGCGCAGACTGTCATTCCCATTCTCCATACCTTCCCGGTGGGTGGGAGAGCTGGGGGGGCTCCAGCAACTCGACACAGCCTTATATCCAGAAGGTCTTGCCTGCCTGGGTCCCCTTTCCTTGTGCAGAGGAATTTGGGGGAGCTCAGCCACCACGGGCTTGAGTGTCCCAGGCTCTCCAGGGCTTGGATGAGGCAGAGGGGACTGGGCTGTGCTTGCTGGTTTGGGGTCTCGCCCATCACTGTGGCCTTTAGACACACTGCAGGCTTTGCTGGCTGATTCAGCAGCGAATTGCAAAAAACACTTTATTCCCAAAATCAGGACAGCATCTTTAAAGTCAGAGTACTTTAGGAAAATAAAAGGAAAACAGAGTTGTTTTCTGTTTGTTGGGCATTTCTTGGGTGCTCATTACAGCTGGGACTGCTCCTGTGCCAGCTCCTGGGGTGATGCCCTGCACAGGACCCACTGGATGGGATCCTGCATCCAGGGTGGGATCCTGGGTGCAGAATGGGATCATGCCCTGCAGTTGGGCAGCACAGCCTGGGATGGGGCATGGCAGCAATGGGAACACTCTCCCTAGGGAGGTGCTGGATTTTAATTCCCTTTTGTATGGTGAATGCTGTCCTGCAGTGAAGCCCTTTCCAGGTGTGAGCCGAGGAAAATAAAAAGCTCCTGGAAGGATAACTGGCAAGAGGGATAAACCTGTGAGGGGAAGGCCCTCAGAGCTGCCTGCACTTGGCCCTTTTCCATGCGGCATTTCTGCATCTCCAAGCCATCCTGGAGATCCAGGATGCATCCAGGAAACATCCTTCTGCATCCAGGCCATTTCTGCATCACTGAGCTCGGTGGCACCTTCTGTGGCACAGGCCTGGAGTGACACTTCCAGACACCGGTACAGCCCCTCATCCCTCATCCAGAGGGAGATTTGGAGGCCATTTCTGCTTTTTGATAGCCTTTGATAGCTGCAAATTCAAGCTGGCAGTGTCGTCATGGCAGGGGCAGAGCATCCCAGGGCCACCCTGCAGGAGGGAGCCTTCCCAAATTCTGCTTTACCACCACCCAGCTCTGCTGCTGTCAGATGCATTGGGATTTAGTGTCAAATTTTAGGAGCATCAGTCTGCGAAGGCGGCAGGAGAGGATTGAGGTGGGAGGGTGGAGCCAGCAGTATGCCTTCGTGATGGAGGGGATTAGAGAAATATTTGGGTTTATTTTAATGTCAGGCTTATTGCGGGGATTGAGAGCTTAACCTGGCAGCAGAGCAGTCCTCATCCCACTCCAGGACGACATTTACAGTTCCATACTGTCATTCCATACTGTCATTCCCTCCCACCGGGAATCGAAACCTCAGAGCTGATGCTGGTGAGCCACAAATGCCTCCGGGCTGGACGGAGGTGGCCGGGAATGCCAAGCCACTGGCTGTCCCCAGCACAGGAGCGGGCTGTCCTCGAGCCCCGGCAGCACTCCAGGAGCCCCGTCCTGCGCCCGAGCTGCGCCCGGCGCCGCTGATCTAACGGGGATTAATTAATCCATTCGCGGGAGTGTCGGCGGCTGCGGGGGACAGGAGGGGATGGCAGCGCTGGGCTGTGTATGTTTTTTTAATTTCTTTTTTCTAAAAGGGTTATATAACCTTGGGGATTCTATTAATAAAAATAATGGTTTTGAACTCTGGGAACAACCAGTCCCTGCACTGAGCAAGGAAATGCTCCAAGTTCAGAGTGCAGCAGTGGGGAGATAAGGGACATGCACTCTGGGCAGGAATACAGAGGCAGGGGCTACAGAGGGGGTTCGCTGCCTGCAGCCAGGTTGGTGGCATCTGTGTGTCCCCACCTCCAGCTCTGTGTCCAGGGAAAAGGAGAGGAGGTGGGAAGGGGATTGTTTCAGTCCCAGCGTGGTCTGGGACCCTGGGGATGTGGGGTGGGTGGGCACCTCTCATCCTCCTGCACCCATTCCCAAGCAGCCTGAGATGAACCCCAGACTGTATCCAGTGCGAAAGTGCGGCAAGAGCAGCCTGGTGCAGCCCAGGTGGACATCACCTGCACCCAAAGCATTGCCCTGGGTGGGATCCAGGGGATGTGCATGTTCCTCACAGGCAGGAGGTGCTCATGGTCCTCACAGGCAGGACCCCAGCGAAGCTTGTTGTCCTCATGGGATGCTCTTTGTCTCCACAGGTGGGACACCAGGGATGCTCCTGGTCCGTGTGGACAGTGGTCTTGATTCCACAGGGTGGGTTAGAGAGGTTAGAGGAACTGTGGTTAAGAGACACTGCTGAGGCTCTAGAATAAAACAGGGGGTGCCTGGTGTGTGTTCAGTGTGAGTTTGGGGTCATGTTCCCCCCAGTCACTGTCCAAGAGCTTTCTCTTGCAATGTAGGGGTCATTCTCTTTTTAGTCCCTAAGTAGGCAACAAGGCATTTAAACGGTTTGCTATAAAAATTAAGAGAGTTTGAAGCTAAGATGGCAATTAGAGAAAATTGAGACATAACCTAAATCAGGGCATTTAGAGGCAAAAAAACAGTCTTTGGGATGTGTTCAAGTGTCCAGTTGTTTCCCTTTAATACCAAAATATTTAAAGCCTCATTTTTCAGGATGAACATTACTTTGGGTTGATTGTGTTTCTCCCTTTGCCATGTGGGATTATCAATTTATTTTTCAGAAAGCCTTAACACCCCACTCAGCAGTGGCCTGGGGTTTGGTCTGGTTTGTTTGGGACTTTTTTTTTTTTTTTTTCCCTTTAAATCTCCCTTACTCGAGTTGTCACAGCTTGACAGCCTTGTGCCAGGAACAAGCTGTCATCCTGGAACTCGTATCTTTAATTCCTTCCCTCTGATGCTAATAACACCTTAAGATGATTAACTGGGGGGAAAAAATGTAGTATTTTTCTGCTGTTTGATGCTGGTCACTGGCTCTCAGTACTTCATTTATCTTGGGGTAAAATTGGAGTGGTCACCCCTCTCCTGCAGGGCTCTCCTTGGGTTTAGTTTCTGGACTTGATTTGCTGAATATCCATGGTTCTGTGTTGTCCAAATGCTTTTCTTGACAGTTTAAGATGCAGTGGGGTGACAAGCATCCCTTGTCTGACCCTCTCCCCCAGCATCCCTTGGCTGAAGACCACCTTGCAGCTCTCCCTGCTCACATCCCCTTCGGGATGTTCCTTTGGGAATGGCCTGGGCAGCATTCCCATGCTGGCAGTGCTGGGAGACACCGGAGAGTGCATGGACACCCTGTCCTGCCCCAGCCCCACTGCCAGCCACGGCTGGGCATGCAGCACCAAACTGCGAGGACACAGATTCCTGTCAGCATGAGCTTATTCATATTTTTTTAAAGTTGCTTTTGGTCTGGTTCTTGTTCAAGGCCTTGTTTTAGCTTCCCAGGGTTACACTTATCCCAGGGCATAATGGTGCCAGCCCAGCTGATGCTTCCTGCCAGGCTGGTTGGGCAGCAGCTTCCACATCTTTTTGCTCATAGGAAATAAAGTTTTGGATAAAATGACACACCATGCACTGTAAATCCCTGTAAATCCCTAGATGTGGAGTTTTATGTTGGGGTGTGTGTGAGGGTAGGATCCTGGGGATGCACTGAGCAGGTCAGAGGAAATAGGAGACAGCAGAAAATTGGGAAAAACACCTCTTTTGGCTTGAATTCTCCATGGATTGGTTGGTCCTGCCATCTGATGAGTGGCTTGATGTTGGTTTAGGTTTTTAGGTCCTGCTTGGATCATCACTCACAGGGCTCTGGATGGTGTGGCTGTGTCAGACCTTTCATTTGGGTTTCCAGGTGCCTCAGTTTCCCCAGCAGATGAATAAATAGCCCCTTCCCTCACTACTGTTGTGGCAGACTGGGGGTAGCACCTTCTGCAAGTGTCGCAGGACTGGGGTCACCCAGGACAGGTGAGGTCCCTTAGGCCCCGATGCCAGCAATGGCTTTGTGCTGGGTGTCCCAGCTGTCCTCACTTCCTCAGGGGTTTAGAGGGATGAATTTGGCGGCTTTGGGAGTCTGGCTCAGCCCTTCACTCTGAGTGGGGAGACAGAAGTGACTTGAGGAAACGGGAGCAACAGGGCAGAGCAAAGCTGCTGGTCCCTGCCTGGTGTAAGCTGTGGGCTTGGTGTCCTTGTGCTCCTGGCATGCCCATGCTCCCAGTGTCCCTGTGCCCTCCATGTTCTGGGCATCCCCCTGCTCCCGGTGTCCCTGTGGTGCCCATGCTGCAGCGTCCCGGTCACAAGGACCTCCAGTGATGCCCACTCACCTTTTCCTCTTCCCGTCGTGCAGGAATTACGGCTGAGCCAGAGACGATGACTGCGGAGAGCACTGAATCCAACGGGCCTATGCGGGAAGCGGAGCAGGGGGGGCCCAAGGTGCCAGTGCCCCCCGTCCCACCGCGGCGCCGGGGCCGCCGCCTGCGGCGTAAGCCCGCAACAGAGCCCGCGCTGAAAGGGCAGCTCCGCATGCGCTCACCAGCGGGGGCCTTCGTCATGGTGGGCATCTCAGTGGTCCTGGTGGGCATGACCATTGCTGTGGTGGGCTACTGGCCTCACCGGGGACATGGGGGCATCGGGACCAGCGCGGGGAACACCAGTGTGGTGGGGGACATGAGGAGGGAGGTGGCGGCCGGGCGCCACGTGCCCCACAGCGAGAAGCTGAAGCTGATCGGCCCTGTCATCATGGGCATTGGGCTCTTCATTTTCATCTGTGCCAACACGATGCTGTACGAGAACAGGGACATGGAGACCCGGCGGCTGATGCAGAAGGGGCTCTACGGCCTGACAGTGGGGCTGCCAGAGGGGACCAGCCCCGAGGATGGGCACTGCCAGCATGGGGACAGCCAGCCCTTCCCCAAGGCCAATGCTGAGTGCGTGGAGGGCTGTTACCAGGTGGACCTGTCCTGTCAGCCCTGCCCTGGTCCCGGCAGCAAGTGGTCTGACTGCTACGGCCCCCGCCGGCTGCAGACCATGGCTGAGTTCCTGCAGCACCCGGCAGCTTCCCCCGCGGCCTCTCTCCACAGCCTCCGCTCCACCGAGGTCAACCTGAGCCTCCCATGCCGCACTGGAACCGATTCCCTCCTGTCCTCGGCCGTGGGGGTTTTGGCACTGCCCATCATCAAGCTCAACAACTGCTTGCTGGACAGGGCAGCATGGGGGGCCTGTGGGAGGGCAGAGAGGGGCTCTGCTGAGCATCCCCCCAAAACACCACAGCTCTCCCAGGCTCCACTTTCTGTTGGTGACAGCACCGTGCCCTGTGGCCAGGACGGTGGTGGTGGTGGCTGCCACGTTGTCATTAATGTGGATGGCAGCTGTCCCGGCGCAGAGCCGCTGGTGGAGCTCAGCCCTGATGTGCACCTCCACACCCTGGGACACTCCAAATCCCTGGACCTTGGCCGGCCAGGGGTGCTGCTGCCGGCCCCCATCAAGGACCGTAAGAACCGGAGCTGGCCTCGGCTGGACCACATCAGCCTTGTGGGCTATGCCAAACTGGAGAGTACTGGCGAGTCCTCGGACCAGCTGCTGGAGCCCAGCGAGCCCCCAAGCCAGGGCGAGCCCTGACCCAGCTCCTGGGTGGTGGAGATGGAGCAGGGCATGGGGGTCTGATGTCCCCAACATCTTTGGGGACTGTAACATCCCAGCTCCTCATCCTGGCCCCCAGCATCCACCAGTGGCCCCGAAACCCCACATCCAGGAGGGGTTTGGGGGTGGCATTTTTAAGCCAATGCCAAGAGGGAGGTCCTGACCCTCCGCTCCTGGGGGAGGACTCGCCTAGGGTGGGATGTCCTTCCCAGTGGATGCCCTTGGCCTTACAAGCCCTTCTCCTAGTGGCTTTTCCAGAGGAGTCCTCACTTTGAGACCCCACACAAATTGTGGGATGGGGACCTGGGGGGAGGTGAAGCCCCACCAGCCCCCACAGCACTTTATTTCAGCAGGGTTGGGGAGATGCTTTGGGGGGTGGTGTCCCCTTGTCCAGCCTCAACCCACCAGAAAATTTGCTTGGCCAGAGCACGTAGGCCCAATGGGATTATTAAATATTATCTGGATGCCATGTGGTCCTGCCTTGCTTCCTCCTATTACCCATGGGATGCGTGGGAGGGGCAGCAGCTGCAGCAGTCAGTCCAGAGGGTCTGTGAGACCTTGTGCCCCCACCCAGGCTCCACTGGAGAAGGGATGCTCCATAATCAGCTGCTCAACATTCACAGGATGAGGTGATAAGTGCAAGGTTTGGAATTTTTATGGAGAGAAGGGATGTAAAAGGTGCCTAGGGAGTTGCAGGCAGCAAGCAAGGTGCTGCTGCCCATCTGGGGTGCAGCAATTCCGAGAGCGACTCTGTGGATCTGGCTTTGTGCAGGTTTTTGGTGGGATGAAGGATGCAGGTGGTGGGAGGAAGGATGTGAAGGGGCAGAGAGGTGCAGGTTTTGCCAGGTCCTGTTTGGTGCTGCTCTGGTACTTGGTGCCCCTTGGATGCAGAACAGGAGCTGTATGGGATGAGGCCAGAGGGGGAGCCTCGGCACTGGGGTGGATTCCTGGAGAAAAGAGCTGGGGGTTCATCCCATCCCTTAGTCCCTCCAGCTCTCTCTCAGGCAGGAGGAGCCCCGGGATGCCAGGGGGGTGTGGAAGGATGGATTGGAGAGATAGGACAAGGACAACTCTGCTCTCCAGCAACTCGGGAGTCTTCAAAGTGGCTATGACAGCCTGGATGGGATCTTTGCCTTTTTCTTTCCCAAAACCAGGGCCTGTTGGGATGGCTGAAATCTCTTTAATCTGTATTAAATGTTTTGAGTGGGTTTATTCCTGTCTTTGCTTCTCCCTCTCTGGTCTGAAATGAACACAGAGTGTCACAGCTTGCAAAGTTTGAGAACAATGTCCTTCTCCTGATCAAAACAGCCCAGCAAAATCATTGGGAAATTGCCTTTTCTACCCCAGACCCCTCTTCTCCCAGAAAGCAATGCCCACAGTGTTTCAGGTTTTTTTGGGGGGGAGGGTGTCTGCTTTACAGGCAAAAGCTGTCTCTGTTTCCAGTGCCAATGCCAACCCTCCCAGAGAGCTTGGTACAGCTTTCCCCAGTGCAGGGAACAAGATGGGACCGACAGCTGCCGTTGGGGCAGTTGCATCCCAACTGGCAGATGCCAGTTGCATCCCAAAGGATTCTCTGGGAGTGATACCAGCCCAAGCTCAGCTATTTACTTGGCTGCTTAATCTCAACATTATTTAGGCACTGATTCAATGCAAAAACAGCAACAAGAAAAAGTCACCATTGGGGTCTGCCTGGGAGCAGCATCCCAGGGGAGGTACCAGAAGGTTGTTTTTGTCTTAAAATAACTTTTTACTTGGGCTTAACCAGCTGCAGCCAGAGCTGATGCTGGGCCCTGGGCCATGCTTTGGGGACTGGCAGCAAGAAATTGGAGCCCAAAATGCCACAAGCAGCTGCACAAGAAGCTACTGGGGGCATTTATTTTTATTTTTCCCCTTCACTTTCTGGCTGAGGCTCAGTCTAACCTTGGGAAATGTCTGGATCACAGGGGAACCTGCCTGGACCATGTACCTGCACCAGCATTGTCCTGCCCCATCCTCCTTCCCAGCTCAGCAGCATGCTCCAGGGGAGGCATTTCTGAGTCACATAGGGATCATTTAAAAATGCAAAGCAGCTTGATTAATTAATCTGGCAGGGTGAGAAGCCCTGTGCCTTCTCCAGGGAGAGCAGCATCTGTGCATCCCTCACCTTCAGCTCCACCTGTGGGCACCGTTCAGAGTATTTGTGGGATTTTAACAGTGCTGGTTTCAGTGGATGGATGCCGTGTATGCTTTCCTCACAGTGTGCTGGGAATGAACTGGGCAGGGATGAGGCTGGGTGAGAAACAGAAATTAAACGGGAAAGTGAAAATATACACCCTGAATGTATCCCTCTGATGACTGCTTGGCTGTCAAGTGGAACAATCCTGGAAGCCCTGGAGATCTCACACTGCAGCCTGTGAAGGGCAGTGCTTGGTGGTACCTTCTGTCCTGCTCAGGAACAGGCTGGATACGCTATGGACTAAATATCCAGATATTGTCACCCCCCAGGGTATCCCTCCCCAGGAGGTGGCCACTGCAGAGGAGATTCCTACCAACAGAAGGGGGATTTCATCAAAAACACCAGCAAAGAAAATTGGGGGATTGTCCCCAACACCAACATGTCCAGGCTGATGAGAATTGACCCCCTTGGACCAGAGGATGGAGGCTGCAGAGATCAAGGGCAATTGCAGTTATCCCCCACCACCAAAAGACCTCTCAGCTGGTGCCTGGCTATAGGACAGCTTAGTTTGGGCTAAAACCGGATAAAATGTGGGAAATGGATTGAGGGAACCACTACCATAGGCTGTGTGTGGGAGATGTGCCCTGGACCAGTGGCTGTAAAAGGGTCTCTCATGCCCGGGGATACCCCAGTAGTACCAGAGGGTCTCCAGATTTGCTGCTAGGATACCTCTGTCCCCAGGGAGCACTATAAACACAGCTGGAGACAATCACTCCCTGATGCTGCTCAGCCGTTGGCCGGTTTGCAGCTCTTCCTCCCCTTCCTCCTCCTCCTCTCCCCGCAGTGGGGCAGGTCAGAGCCATGAATCTGCTTGGCCGGAGTGCCCTTCCTTAAGATTTAAGGTCTGTGAGAAGGCGAGGGCTCTGCTCGCAGCACGCACTTGCAGTACAGCCAGGAGTGAGTGATCCTGGCCATAAATCTGCTGCCGCGGTGTTGGGAAGATGACACGGAGGGGACGGTGTGACCTGTGCTGGGGGAGCGTGGCTTTTGCCTCCATGGCTAAAGAGGAGCGGTGTGATGGGTGTGGGTGTGCTCCCCGCGTCTGTAACACCCTGGGCCCTTTTGGCAGTGGCTGATTTCTGTTGCTTTAGTTTTAAAAAGGGCAAGAGTGTGATACAAAATGCCTCCGCATTTATAAGCCAGCACTGAGCCAAAGGCACCATCCTAGTGTTTCCTGGTAGCCGGGGGAGCTGGAATGGGGCTGGTGCTGGGGTGGGTTTGGGAGTAGTTGCTTAATTTTTATTTTAGTTTTTTTTTCTGTGGGTTTGGGGGTGTCCTGTATAGGTTCCCTGCCCCCAAGGCTCTGCACATTAATCCTACTATAGAAATGGGCTGAGCAATATGGGATGGATCCCTCTGGAGCTGGTCCTGGGTTGAGAGCCAGAGTTCCCTCAGTGTTGTCAGCATCCATGTCATGTGTCCTGACAGCCGAGTGCTGGCTCAGGGCTGGAGCCCAAATCTTTAGGGCTTTGGCTTGGAGCCCATCAGGGACCACTCTCTGTGCTGGGGGCAAAAAGCAAAAGATGCCCATGTATCTGCAGAGTCTGCAGTGGTGCTTCCCTGGGTGGTTGGGGATGGAGCACGGATGAATCCAAGGCCATTGACCCAGCTGCTGCAGGACCTGAGGTGGTTCCCCACCTGGCTTTGGCTTTTCTTTTGTGCCTCAGTTTACCCAATGCTGAGCTTACAGAGCTGATCTTAGCGTATTCAACCTGGCCTGTTGCCAGCATAATTCCTCCCTTTCAACCTTGTTTTATCTCAGACCCTGGGATGGACAACCCTGGGCTCTCCCAGCTGAAAGTGATGGAGTGACCCTGCTGCTGCCTGGCTCCCACAGCAATTCCCCTGGAGCCCTAAGAGCAGCCCTCATCCTCCAGGAACACGACTGGCTGCTGAGCCCCAAAAATGGCAGGAACAGCCTAAAAATAGCCTGGACTGGAACAAGCTGGAGACTGAATAAGAACTTTCTCCTCCTGATGTGATGGTTGCTCCTCCAAGTTGAGTTCTAGGATGGAGACATGAGGAAGAACCAGGGATGGGGGCTGAAGGGAAGTGACTTTTGTGGCTTCTTCCCAAAGGATAGGACCTTCAAGACAGAGTCATTGCCTTTGGTGTGGGTTCTGGGGCTGGAGCAGGGCCACCCAGGAGCACAGACTCACCTGCTGAGAGCTGCTGCCTCCTGCGCAGTTGGGACGAGGGGTTGGGGTTTTACTTACTTGCATCTGGATTGCCATGGCATTTGTTTGCCTAACGTTCTCCCTTGCTTGTAGCAGGGCAAAACACCCCAACCAACATTACCACACCCCCTCCTGCTCTGGCTGCGAGGTGGATAAAGGCACCCTGGGCTTGGGACACCCACACAGAGGGGCTGGAATGGGAGGAGCTTTAAGGAAAAGCTTTTCCAGTCTCCTGGGATGGCCCCAGACAGTGCTGAGCGTCAAGGTGAGTGTTTGCTGGCCCTGCGCTTGTTCCATGGGGAAATGAGCTGACACTTTTCCCCTGGACATTTTGGATGGGGTTCCAAGTGTCCTCTGACTAGCGATGGCAACACTCCTGCCCAGCAGCGCACCATGGTTTGGGTGGATGGGCAACGTGGGACCATATCCCTGGTGCCACTGAAGTCCCTACAGGACAGGAGCGTGCCAGAAGCCGCTTGGGAACCATCAGCCCCGTGTCCCCTCCCCATGGGAGTCCCAAGGCTGATGACGGTGTTTCTGCCAGGACACACTGGTGCAGTCCAGCACAATCCTCTATTGTTGTCAGAGCTGGTAGCTGTGGGACAGACTGGGACCCACGAGAGCCTGACAGATCTTGGAGCTGCTCCCCAGGTGATGCTCAATAGGGGCAAGAGTGGAAGCAGGTGATGACATCTTGGCTGCTGAGCAGGGGACTGACACCCTTAAGTGCAGCTGAGCAAAGGGATGAAGCCATTTCTTGTTTGGTTGTCCCCAGATGTGATATTTTTGGGGCTGTGGTTCGTAGCCATTATGACCCCTCACACCAGTGCACTGTCAGAAAGTGCTGGGAGCTCCTCAAGCCCCAAACCCTGGAACAGGGCTGGTTTTGGCATGACCTTGCCAGGGCTGGGGAGGGCAGGCGCCTGAGAGATACCAGAACGTGCCTCTGCCGCAGAGCTGCACGTGAGCCATGTTGCTTTGACACTTACGGGAAAGAAGCTCCAGTGGTGGCAGTTTCCCAACTCTCCAGGGTCACTTTGTGAGGCTCCTTGGTAATTTTAGCTTTACAGGACACTGAGATTTAGTACCTGGAAGCAAGTTGTCCACGGTCAGGGTGGAAGAGGTGATGGCCGTCTCGAGCAATGGGAATTCAGAGCTTTTGGCATGACATGCCACATGCCACCCTCCTCTTTCTGCCTGTAAGGGAAACTGAGGCACAGGGAGGTACCACAGCCAGCCCCTGGGCTGCCCCTGCCCCCAGTGAAGTTCTTCCAGTCTCCAGCTGCCCTAACTGGGCCATCTGGCTCTTGTTTTCTGACAGGCCTGCAGCCAAGATGCCCTGTCAGCTTTTCATGCCTTATTTCTGTCCCTCCTAAATCAGATGCAGCCAGAAAAAAAAAAAAAAAAAAACAGAGAACCAAAATATCGATGGATTTGACATTTTCCCCCACACCAGTTGAGTCACACTCACTTCGGGTTGGGCAGCAGCTGCTGAGCACATACCTCACCTGGGCTTACCACAAATTCTGCAGCTCAAAGGAAGGTTTTTTATCAAGTGATGCTTCTTTGGGGAAAATTTGAACTCTGGGAATTGCTTCTGGCCCTTTGGGAGGCTTTGGTCCCACATGTGACCACACTGGGAACTGTTTTTAAGGGTCTGAAGGCAACGAGAGCCCAGGGAAATGCTGGGGCAGGACTGGGAGAGCTTTGGCACCATCATAGCTACATCTGGGGGCTTTGGTTGAGGCTGGTAAAACCAAGTCACCACAAACCAAGGCTAAGGAGAGAGACCTGGAGGAAGGTGAGAAGGAAGAAGAGAATTCAGCACCAGGGAAAGAATTTTGTTTGAAAATTTATTGAAAAATGCAATACAAGAAGCAATACTGAACACTTAGGTCTGCCTAAACGCTATGGCAACTTTCCCTTTGATTCACTATGAAAATCCAAAATAACAGCTCCCAGCACTAGTTGATCTAGAAAGTTTTGCCAACTTTAAAAGTTCCTATTTTTATAAAGAGTGTAAACACCTATTCTAGACAATACATAATTGCCTTAAAATTTTTTTACAAAGCTCCTTCATCTTCTCAACTAAATTATTTATTTTTTTTAGTTTTTTACAAGTTTCATCTCTAAGGCTGGGACACTACCACCTCTTAAGGTAATTGTACAATTAGGAATATCAGCAAACCAGTTTATTAAAACCAGAAATCAGTCAGTCCTTTGCTAACACATCTCTGTTGGTCAGGGATTCCTACTGGGCAACTGGAGCTGCCGTTCCAGTTTAAAGGAGAACAGGAGCTCCTTGCCTTCCTTTCTATAAAAACATTCATTCATATATAAATAGCTTCCATATAATGTATATTATACAATCAAGACAGTCTCTGGGTGAATTTGTGGAGTGGGAAGAGCTGGGAACATTCATATAAATAGACCTTACTTAGCTGGTTTGTCCCTAGGGCTGACACAGCACGCTCAGAGCCAAGGATTATAAATCCCACCAGAGGTAGAAAGGGAGTGGGCAGCCCCACCACGGCCTTGGCAGAGGGTGGGAGAAGCTGCTTCTGCTTTTAACTTGTATCTTCTTCCCAGGCTCCTGTCCAGCTCCTGACTTGGGCACCGTGTTGGCAGGAGTGGGGCTGGAAACCCCTGAGGTCAGACAGCAGGTGATGGCAAAGGGCACATGAGGCCATGACTTGTTTAAATTACTCCAGGAGAAGCAAGAACTCAGCAGGGGGAAGTGTGAAAATGGACAACGTGGAAACAGCCACCCAAAATCCAGGGAAAAAATAAAAATAGGGTTATTCTAGTCTATGGGCCCTTTAACAAGGGGTGTCTGCAGCCACAGTGAGCGTATCCTTTCGGAAAGGAACCACCTCTCCTGCCAGCAGGTTTCTCACCCTAAAAATCCCCTGCTTGGGGTGTAAATCCCCTGCTTGGGGTGTCTTGTCCCATTCATTGTGCTCAGGGCATGGGACACCCCAAGGGAACACCCAGGGACCACATTCCTCTGAATTCTCCTGACAGCCAAGTGCCTTTAAGTGCTATGGAAAAACTTAGTTTATCATGCTGGCTCTGCCTGGTAAAGCCCAGAAATCCTCTCAGCCACTGCTCCACGTGCCCCTTCGCTCCTCAGGTGGCTGCTGCAAGTGAAGAGGAAGGACTGAGTGGCAAAGAACTCAATTCCCAGAAGAAGTGCCAGTGGGTGGCTCAGCACACGGGGTGTGTAAGGCAAGCATTACCCGGCTAAGTTGAGGACAGGGCCTGCGTGGCAGAGTAAGGAAGGGCTTTTCAGACATGGATAGGAAGACTTAACCTCTGCACTACAGCCCAGGACTCCCTAAATCTCCAGAGCACAATGCCCTGAGGAAGGCAGAACATCCCAGAAGGGGACCCTGCACCAGAGCAGCCCAGAGGCAGCTGCCAGCATGGGAAGGCTGGAGGCTGAGCAAGACCCAGGGCCAGCAAGGCTCAAAGAGAGCCAAAATTCAGCAGCTCCAGCAGAGTCTCCAATCAATACTGGCAGCTTAATTAAAATTGCACCTGAAGTTGAGAAGCTGCACCAGCCCTAATGTAGTTCCAGGGCTGTTTGCAGCTGAACAGTGGAGTTGTTGCAGCCTGAGCTAAATCCAGTGACTTCTGAAATACATTATTCAAATTTAAAACTGGAAAGTTTTTTTCTTTATTGCCATTATCTTCCCATCCTCACCTGAGGAGGAGAGCACTCCCTGCCCTCAGATACCACTGTGCCACACTATATATAAATATGTATATTTATACATGAAAAAAAATCACAACCTGAAGTGACTGAAGTGTTCACAGGTGTCTGGGCAGACTCTTTACAGAGCTTGGTTGGCTTTTTGCTTCTTGAATCTTGAATTTAAATGGTGGAAGGACAAACCAGGCAAGAACATTCCCAAAAAGCCGAGAGAGCAGCAGCGGGAGCACATCCAGCCTCTGAAATCATGGTTTTGCATGACTCCTTCCATGCTGGAGATGGCCCTGAGGCTCTGTAAGCTCAGCCTCAAGATTCAGACAATCACCCTGGTATTTCATTCCAGCAAAGGGGTCATGAAGCCAAATCCAGACCCTCAGGCTAGCGTGGAAGAGGGAATGTCAACACTTCCCATGTGGTTTGGCTCTATCACAACCAGCAACACCTGACACCTCTTAAAATTCCTTTTTCAGCCTCTCCAAATACAGCTTGCAGGCCTAGGAAGGATTATCTAAAGGAGTTTAAATTAAATGATAGTAGGATACACACTCTGGGAAATGGGTAATGTGTTCAGCTTTAAATAGCACTGTGAGGGGAGGAAAAAACCCCAACCCATTACTTACAAAAAAAAAAACAAACCCTCCCTACTTTAAAAATCATGAACACAAACAAGTGAAAAACTATGACACCGAAAAGCTCGGTTCCTGTGAATGCTGCACAAGCCTACCTTAATAGCATCCCGAGTCCAAACACCTTAAACACACACTTCTAAGGGCTTTTTAATTTAATGGCATCTAGAAAACACAAACAGGTGGGGAGCACTCGGCAGAGACACACGGGAAGAAGACGAGATGCTATCACAGTCCTCTTAAAGCTCTAAAATTCACAGTGTAAGATACTTGAAGCAACTTCCCAGTATTCCTTAAATCTAGTCAACTATTCAGATGTGTGCATAGGCTACACCACAAAACCCTACTGTGATCACATATCAGGGTTGGAACCCAGAGGGGAGGGAGCTCAGAGCAGCCCAGGGATTGCAGCAGGGCTGGAGCTCCCCAGAGCTACAAAAATAATCCAGAGGCAATCGGAAATGCTGCACTAAGTCTTGACTCTTTAAACTGGCTCTCCTGGCAGAAGGACCCATGGCTTTGTGAAGGCGCGTACGGATCCCGCACTGGGAATGTGCACGGATACAGCTCTGTTACCCCTGACGAGGCAGAGGGAGTACAAGTTAAAACAGGGAGCCCTGGAGCCCTGCAATGTGGGATTGTGTCTGAAGAGGCTTTGCGTGAGAGGGAATGCAAAATTGAAAACCTGTAAAAAATATTCAGTACAGTTAGAAATATAGCATATTTCTGTCACAATAGATATAAAAAAACCCAAAAAAACCCCAACAAAACAAAACCCTATATCCAATAGGATTCAGCGGAGTCTGGAAAAATCCCAAGTAAAATGCCAAAGCGCAACTCTTAATAAGTGATATGAATGTCTCTGAGTGTCAAGTCTCAAATCTGAGGTCTTTGTGCTCCAGGTGGTTTCTTGGTAGTTTTGCTGGGTTTCTTTTTCCTGGTGTTGTTGCAGGCAGGAACATTTCCTAGCAAGAGAGGTAGAGGATAAGTAACAGTTACCAACAGCAGTGTGCTGGAAGAGACAGGAATCTGCCTCCCTGAAGTGGATGGGAACTGAATTCAGGTGAGTTACCACCCATGGCAGGTGAGAAGTGCCTAAAGGGGCTCCAGGAGAGCTGGACAGGGACAGCACAAGGGCCTGGAGCAACAGGACAAGGATGCCAGAGGGAAGGTTTAGATGGGATATTGGGAAGGAATTGTTCCCTGGGAGGGTGGGGAGGTTCTGGCACAGGGTGCCCAGAGGAGCTGTGGCTGCCCCTGGGTCCCTGGAAGTGTCCAAGACCAGGCTGGATGGGGCTCGGAGCATCCTGGGATAGTGGAAGGTGTCCCTGCCCATGGCAGAGGTGGAATGTGATGGGCTTTAAGGTCCCTCCAACCCAAACCATTCCAGGATTCTGTGATCAGTGGCATGGGGCAGGATGGGCTTTAAAGCACTGAGGCACAGACGGAGCTCCTGGATTCCTTTAGCAGTTCCTTCCCAAACTCATAAAAAATGCAGAAAACAGGATTTCCAAGCGAGCTTGGGGTCCAGCTCGGGGATTACTGGGCACTGATGTGGGCAGGGGTCTATGTGGCACCTACAGCTGCTCCGTGTGCTCCCAGCACATCACAGATGTTTGGGAAGGCAAAGTAGCCTCATGGCAGGAGCTGTGTAGCTTTTAACCCATTTGGGCTCATTTCCACAGGATTAGTCTGTCTGTGACTGCTTCATCAGTGTGGCATCATCAGTGATCCATCCTCCATGGATCTGACAGGAACAGCCTCAGCAGGACTCGGCAGAACAATGATCATATTACTTCAACTCTGACCCTGCTTACCCAAATCTCCTGTGCAGAGATCAATCACCCCCCACCCCCACCTGAGGTGGTCTCTCTACTCACACAGCCCGGCTACTCCTCTGCGATCTCTGTCTCCTGGTGCACAACCACTTTGGTCACCGACATGTCTGGGTGCTGCTCCTTGGCAGCCTTGATCGCCTGTGCCAGCACCTGCGAGACAGCAGAGGAGAGCAGGGGTTAGAGTGCGTCAGCGTGGGTCAGAGCATGGCACCCACCATCCTCAAGGGCACAACTAACTCCAGATTGTAAAAAAGAAACGTGGATACACTTGATAGAATTACAGAAGATCCCAAGTTGGAAGGGCCCTGCAGGGATCATCCAGTGCAGCTCCTGGCCCTGCCCAGATCCTTCAACAACCCCACCCTGTTGATCCCTGGAGCGGTGCCCGAAGGCTCCTGGAGCTCTGGCAGCCTCGGGGCCGTGCCCATTCCCTGGGCAGCCTGGGCAGTGCCAGCACCCTCTGAGGGAAGAACCTTCCCCTGAGCTCCAGCCTAACCCACCTCTATAACAGGGAGCAGAGATCGGCGCTGCCCCTTGAGAGGAGCTGAAGATCCCTGAGCTCTGTCCTCAGTGTGCTCTGCTCCAGCTGAACACACCAAGTGCCCTCAGCCACCCCCTCTATGGCCCCTCCTGATCCTTCACCATTTCCACAGCCTACTTTGCAATCTCTCTAATTGCTTTAGGTCTTAAACTGTGGTGCCCAACACTGACCCCAGGACTTCAGGCACACACTTTTGTGACTTTTGGTGCTGTTACATTATCTCTGAAAGGAAAAGCACTATTTGAAGAACACCCCCCATCTCTCCACTGCCCCATGGCAGAAGATGGATGAGAGCAATTAAGCATAACCTGCTTATTCTTCCAGCAAGTGTGATAGGCACATTTCAGACATCTCAAACATTTTCTGTTGGAGTTCATAAACTAGATCTTGTCATAAGAATATTTTCCACCCCCATGATACTTGTGACTAAATTTAAATTCAGAGTATAATTCT
Organism: Tichodroma muraria; assembly: GCA_013390105.1. NCBI lineage: Eukaryota > Metazoa > Chordata > Aves > Passeriformes > Sittidae > Tichodroma > Tichodroma muraria. The sequence continues at coordinate 58,092 of WAAG01000151.1, forward strand.
CTGATGACAAAATCATCACTTCCAACACATGCAAGAGGCCAATGAGGCTGAGTCATCAGAAAGGTTTCACATAAAGCCAAAGAGCTGTAATGCAGGTGCTGAGTGCTCTGAAATGACTTCTGGCACTGCACAGTAGCAATAATGCTTCAAAGTTATGGGAAAATGAATGCAGATCAGCCAGATGTCAAGGAAAACTTTTATTTTGCATTTTTATGGATTTTTTTAAAAAGCCTACAACTGTCCAAAACAGTTCTAGAATCAAACTTTGCTGCCAGCATCAGTTTCAGAATAGAATTTGGCTTTCCTGGCTCCACTGCATCATGTCAAAAAGGAATTTATTACTGATATAGAATCATGGAATGACTTGGTTGGAAATGGACCTAAAACTTCATTCCATTCCACCCCCTGCCATGGGCAGGTACACCTTCCACTAGATCAGGTTACTTTAAGCCCTGTCCAACCTGGCCTTGAACATTTACAGGGATGGAGCAGCCACAATTTATAAAAATATGAAGTTTTATCTCTACCTCAGTAAAATTTCCCTGGGTCATTTTTTGGTGACACTGTCTTTGAACAGGCAGCCTGACTGATTTTTTGCCATCTCGGGGAAACTCTTTTAGATCATATCCACACTCCTACCTGGTCATGGTCTACATCTGCATCTCCTGTGATGACAATCCTCTTCTCAATCCGTGTCTCTGAAATGCCACCTTTCACAGTCTAGAACAGAAGGAAAAGCTGCTGTTAGTGGAGAAGTGCAGAGGAGTTTGAGCTCATTGGGGCTGCCTGTCTTAAAGACAGTATCCAAAAATAGTGTCACCAAATAGTGCAGTTGTACCCAGCATTAGAGTCATGGGGGAAACTGCTGCTGCTCAAGGAAAAACTGTCAAAGTTATTTTTTATAGCTGAGACAGGGAAGAGCTTTTCTTCAGAGTACAGCTCTTCCTGCTGTCCCACAAGACAGTCAGGGTCCATGTCCAGACTGTGCTGCAATTAATGCGCAATCAACAGATTTAACACAGGCAAAACTGAACCCCTCGTGCTTTGTTCCAGGTACTAATTGTGTATCTGAAAGGACCTTCCAAAAGCTTTTCTTCCTCTCACTTATCCCCCGCTGATCTCTCCATCGGGCTGTTGTTTGAATTGGAGTTTTGTGGTGCTCCCTTGCGTTACCTTGGTGATTTGGGTGGTGGTGGTGCTGCTGGTGGTTTCTGAAGTGATGGTCTGGGCAGTCAGCAGGATGCCAGGGTCTAAATCCCCACTGCCACCATCTGTCTGTGGGATGGATACAAGAACAGGCCATTAGTCTGATGTCCCATGAACAGTGGGGACAGAAGCAGGGGCTCCACATCACCAGAGCCAGACAGAAGACAATCTGAGTACAGCAGCTCCATCGTGGACCACAAGACACAAGTCATCCTGTGCCTAGGTGCCCAAGAGCTAGGCAGGTCTCTGAAAGCTCCAAGTCCCTGTGCTTTAAGGTTGGAAAAGCGCATATCCTTCAGGGAGGACTTGTGACACCCCTCAGACCAGGAGGGCTGGGATGTATCCAAATCTGAGCACGCTGCTGGCCCTACAGTTCTGGTCATACCATCAATGCCTGAACCATGACAGGAGACCAGCACAGACATTGATCCTAAATTCCACCCTGCCTGCATCCATGGAGATCAACAAAGCCAAGAGCACAATCTGATTCAGAAGGTACTTGTCACCCTTCCTCCCTCCTGACAACACCTTGCACATCCCGGTGACTTCATGGTGCTTGTATCCCCAGTGGTCTGTTCTGTTCTGTTTCTGCTGGATATTAAGTTCTGCACCTTTAAGACTGGTTCTGAGAGTGAAGGGGGGGAAAAAGAATCACGCAGCTTGTTTTCAGAAACTGCACTCACTCCTCCACGTTCCTGCTCCTGACTGTGCTGTCTGCAGCACAGACAGACAGTGGGACAGAGCTCTCCTTTGCTTTGTTAGTTCTTTTCAGCTAGCTGAGGCTGTGAAGTTCCCTGGACTGTGGCTTTTCTTTTCCTTGGAACCGTTCAAACCTGCTCTGGACTGAAGACCTAGAAGAACACCGGGAGCTCACGCCTGTGGCCCATTGAGGCCTGGGACGTGGCATTCCAGCACTGGAGGGACTGATAAGAGTCTGAGCGAGCCGACCTACACCCCACAACAAGGACTCTGAATTTGCCATCTATTCAGAACAGCGAGAAGTTCTATTATTTAAGATTATTATTTTTATTTTTTTTTTGTGCTTGTGAGTGCTTTTCTTGTTGAATAAACAGGTTTTTTCCACTTTTCTCAAAGGAAATCTTTTTCCGAACCAGTTAGGGGAGGGGCCACTTGAATCTGCTTTCTAGAGGGACCCCACTCAGAGGTTTCCTCCCAAATTTTGCTCTAAACCAGGATGCAGACATTTGCTGAAACAGGAATAACTTTTAGAGATGGTTCTTGGATCTCATCCTGCCTGACTCGACCACTCTAGATCTGCCAAAAATCCCAAACTAAGTCATCCTGGCCGGCCAGCTCATCCTGGTTGCGCTGTCCATGTCCCCACTGGGCAGCATCCTCGCTCAGCACTGGGACAATATCTGGAATTACCACAAGGTGGGACCATTTTCCACAGTCTGGAAGAGATCTCATGGCACATCACACCCTGTGCACCGACTGATCCCAGTCACTTTTTCACTGGAGATCACTTTTCCTTTCCATTTCCCAGTTAGAGCAAAACTCTTCTATTCACGTATACACTTGCTGAAAGTCAGGGCAATGCTCACCACCACTGTCTGAATGATCTCACTGATGCTGCAGTTGGGAGGATGCTGAGCAGCCACAGCATTCCTTAGGAATCCCAAATTATACAATCACAAGATTCCTGCATCCATAACAACATCCCACAGTCACTTCACTGCAATAGCAGAGCATGGGCTGCTGCTGACAACCACAGTGATAGCAAAGCCAAGCTGAGGCTTTGCTATCACAGAGGCTCCAAAATCTCAAATACATAAAGGCTGGGAGGGATGGGAGTGTTCAGCTGGGAGAAGAGGAAGTTCTAGGAGACCTTAGAGCCCTTTCAGGGCCTAAAGGGGCTCCAGGAGAGCTGGAGAGCGACTGGGGACAAGGCCTGGAGGGACAGGACACAGGGAATTGCTTCCCACTGCCAGAGGGCAGGAATAGGTGGGATTTTGGGAAGGAATTGTTCCCTGGGAGGGTGGGGAGGCCCTGGCACAGGGTGGCCAAGACAAACTGTGGCTGTCACTGGATCCCTGAAAGTGTCCAAGGCTGGACGGGGCTTGGAGCACTCTGGGACAGTGGAAGGTGTCCCTGGCCTACAGCAGGGGGCTAGAACTGGGTGAACTCTTAGGTTCCTTCCATCCCAAGCCATCCTGTGATTCTGTGATTAAAACCTGGTTTAAACTGAGGATTAATTTTAACCTCAGTAATGAATCCATACGTCCATATCCTGTGCTTTGCAACATTGCACCACTCAGATTTTTACTTTCCAGTCACCACGTACCCATGGAGGTTGCATTTTATACAAAACATTTGGTGTTTAACAACCATTTCAGTCTTGAAACCTAAGGATGACCAAATAATTTATAAACCAAGTTCTGAAGAGGCATAAACAGCCTCTTTGGGGGAGCTGGGAAAACAAGACAAGGCATCTATTGCAGAAAAAAGGCTAACTCGGGTTAACTTTGTACAGAGAGATCCACATCCTGAAGCCATCAGTGGCTGAAGATAAATTCTGTTTGCAAGCACATCTTGAAAAAAATAATTACTCTTCAGGGACAGCAAAACCACTGCTCCTCTGAAAATACCAGAACTACCTGAAAATAGTGTCCCCAGCATCAGTTAATGCCTGTGCTGCACTCAGACGTACAGAGACAAGCAGGTGCTGCTGTCTCATCCTGAGGACTTGGGAAAAAAAAGTTTACTCGGGTTTAATTAAGCCCCAGGAAATTTATCAGAACACACCTTACCTGCGCAGCTTCGTAGGTGATGGTCTTTGTCTCTGTGTGGACAATAGGGACTTCCTTTGTGGGAATTTCACTTTTGACAGCGCTGGACACATCAGAGATGGTGACAGTCTGTGTCTTCACTAGCGGGGGCTGTGAGACAGGGTTAAAAACATCTCGTAAACACCTAGTTCCCATCTCCACATCCTGACTGGGCCGCTGGCAAGTGTTCTGACACTGATCTGATAAAAGCACTGTGGGAACCAAGGTCAGCCTGGAAGTCTCTGAGTTTAAGTCTCTGGAATGACACACTGCTCTGAGGGTAGAGATCAGGCGTGAGGATTAGACAGGCAGCACAATCCTCCAGCCCTTCCCCACACCATGGATTCTGCTAAGCCCAAACCAGGCATTAAGGGTTTAACGGGTGTGTCACAACACCACAGACACTGTCTCCACTGATTCTTAACTTTGTAATTACCAGAAGCTCATTGCCAGTTGCCAGGAGAATATGACCCTCATCTGCTGATGCCAGTGTCAGGATTAACACCAACCCATGGCACACAAAGACTTGATCACATTTGAGCAGCTTTATCCTGACCTCAAGAGCAACACTGTGTTATTAAAAATCCTCATCAGATCTTGAACTTTTATTAAATCAATGTCAGATGAAACAGAAGAAAAAATAAGGGAGGAGAGAAATCAGTAGTTCCACCACCTGATGATTATCCAGAAGAAGACAGAGTTCAGAGTCAGTGCTTTCCCAGAGGGCTTGATGTCTGCCACCATCCCCAACCCTGCCAGATGCCACTGTGATCATTAGGGGGGAACAGGCATCTATTGAACCAAAAGCAACATCAACACTGGAGCAGGCAAAAATCCCTCACACAGTGGGGAGCACAAAGGGACACACTGGACAGCACCTCAAATTTGCTCTGTTGTACTGAGGATCAGCCGCAAGTCCAGCCAGAGCGAGCAAAATCTGTAAGGAGCTAAAATTACATGGGTTTTGAGCCTAAATAGTGCCTTTTTGTGGGAATGCCACAGGATGTTTCAATCCAACAAGAGCAAAGGGCATTGCACTGCAGTGACTGTATTTCATGCAAAGATAAATTGAGAGGGACTAGCATTTAATGCAAAGACAAACTGACAGCGGCTCATATTTAATTCAAAGATAAATTGTGAAGGGCTTATTGAAGTGATTGTGGAAGATTCACCGGCTCATTAGCTCCAAGCACGAGCCCAAGCCAAGCAAACCCAGCTCCTCTGCAGGTCTGTGGCATCTGCTTGCTGCAGTGTTTGGGTTCCCACTCCAAAGGTAGCCAGGGCATGGGGTGCAGGAGCTGGGCTCACTACCTGGAAGCAGCGAATGAGCTCTGGCAGCCCATTAGGAGCATCTGGGTTGGGACACTCGCCACGTGGCTTTCTAAAGGCAAAGCTGTCTTCACCATCCTCTGCCACCTCCTCCTCTCCTCCCCAGGGCTGCCGGGGAAGTGCGGCAGGGCTGGGGGAGGCCTCTGGCCCAGAGAGCTCCGAGTCCTTCTCCACATCCACACAAACCCCCTCTCCACATGTCAGGTCCTCCTCGCTGCTGGAGCGGCTGGGAGCTGACTCCTCCTGCTCCTCCTCCTCTTTCTCCTCCTCCTCGATGCTTAGGGAGGAAGCACCGAAGTGCCAGCTGGGAGAAGGCTGTGAGGCGGGTGGAGTCTCACTAAAAACTACCGACTGCTTTGAGCCCTCCCACGCAAAGCCAGAGTTAAAACTGCTCCACTCTGCCACTGCAGCCACATCCTCCTGGGAGAGAAAGTCACTCATTTTCTAAAAAGAAATGGATACACAAAAAAGGCCAGGGAGAAAGAGAGAGAGAAAGAGAGCAGGGAGTTAAGAAGAGCAGGAAGTCAGAAGGCATCAAGGCAAAACATCAGGTTCTTATAATACATCACGTCTCCAGTAACACATGCAATAGCAGCAATGAACACTGGAAAAACCCTGTGCCGTAGCCAGTGCATTTACTGACACAGCATTCCTGGTACATTAATAATCCACTTTCCTAAATTTTAAGGAATTAATATGAAAACAACACTCTGCACCTAGAGGAAGAGACACCAGTAAGTGCTTTTTGCTCAGTTTGGTATAATTTCAGTGTATCAAGTGGGGACTCATGCACATCCAAAACTTCCATGGGCAACAAAACCCACCCACTAGTCCAAAATCATTACCTAATTCTGCTTTTAACTCCTTGAAACTGTTGCCTCACTTTCTAAGAAGATTCCCTGGGCAACCAAAAAACTGTGCTGAAAATTTGTGCTTAAAAATGTGAGGCCTGAAGCCTGTGGGTTATTTGGTATGATTCATTTTTTATACCCCAGAGGCTTTCACTTTGACTGACCTCCTCTCATGGCACAGCTCAATGGCAGGATAAGAGCAGGAGCTGCTTTATGTAGGAACAAATAGATGCTTTTTCCAGTATAATTTCAAGAAATGACTCTTCCTCCATTTCTCATGGGTATTTTTCATGGGTATTCTCATGGGTATTCTCATGGGTATTATTATATTATTCTCTGCTTCTTTTGTTGCAGACATGTCAGCTGTAAGACTTCTATTTATTAGAATTTCCAGCCTCTTGTGCTTCTCTTAAGTTGTTGGGATATTGCTTAGCAAAATTTAATAGGAGTGGAGGGAGAGCAAGCAGCACTGAGATGGGCAGGTCAGACTGTGCTCACAGGGAAAGGTTATTTCCGATTCAAACCTGCTTCCACATGTTTCTCCAAAGGAATATTTAAGGAGAGACCTCAAGGTATTTTGCAGCTTCCTGCCGAGGGCAGCTCCGATCTCTGCTCCCCGGGCCAGGGGCAGCACCCAGGATAGGCTGGGCTGGGCCAGGACAGGCTCAGGCTGGAGCTCAGGGCAGGTTCTTCCCTCAGAGGGTTCTGGCACTGCCCAGGCTGCCCAGGGAATGGGCACGGCCCCGAGGCTGCCAGAGCTCCAGGAGCCTTTGGGCACTGCTTCAGGGATGCACGGGGTGGGGTTGTTGAAGGATCTGGGCAGGGCCAGGAGCTGCACTGGATGATCCCTGCAGGTCTCTTCCCACTCAGGATATTCTATGATACCATATCCAGATCCCACTCTCATTTCCTAACACAAGATTCACATTGCAATAGTCCACAAAATAGAACATGAATGGGGCTACCAGCTGTGTACAGCCATGTCTTGTTGGTTTAAAACTTGAATTTATATACTGCCAATATCCTGACCTTCCTTTAATTATAGATGCTAAACCTTGCAAATTATTCATGGGACCTTGAGAAGACACAGCTCATCTTCTGGGGTTTAATGGAACGTGCCTTAGGAGTGAGATTTCCCTTATGTAAGAGCTGGGGCACTACTCAGCCAAGAGAAGAATCACAGATAAAACAAAGAAGATTAAGTAGCTACACAAACACACATGTATTTAAGAGGCAAAAATCTGTATACAGTCAAAACAACCTCCCAGTTCCTTTTCACAGACAGATAAAATAATTTGCGTTTTGGAAGCATCTTGTCTGACAGATGCATAAGGAAGGGAGAGCTGGAATGGAGCCTGTGCCGTGCATATTCTGGTCACCAGCAGGGCCAAGTGCAGCAGCAAACATGCAAGCTGGAAAGACAGAATGAAATCCTGATAAGATCAAGTGATCAGAAGCACTTTTTGCCTTGCCTTCCTATTCCACTCATAAGAAGATAAACTAATGGGAAGGTATTTGTTTCTAGATAAAGTTATCTAAACTCCCCCATAAAACTCCCCAGTAGGAATTTCAGCATCTGTTGCAAATTCTGATCTTATCAAGATTTGGTTTAAATTGCAAATGCCAAAGCATCCCTATGTTTAGGGCTCAGATTTGCAGAGTTCCAAGCTCACCTTGAGACCCAGAAAACCTGAGAGGTGCCTGGATTGCCAACTACTCATTCCTAGGGACACAGCCCCAAACCAGTGAGGCCTAAATCAAGCACAAAGCAGTCAAACACAGAGTAAATTAAAAGGACAGGAAGCAATGCCCCAGAAGAAACAAACTGACCCAGACATGAATGCAACTAAAGCACCACCCTTGAAATACCAATCTTTGTGCCCCTGAAGATACAGCTGAAGCATTGCAATGAAGTGGTACACAGTAATTCAGACTGGGGATAAATTAATAACAGGCTTAATTTCATGTTTGATACCAGTGGCCAAAAGGATTTATTCTTTTCAAAAGTGGTTTTGTATAAATTGGTTTGCCTGCATTTTTTCAAGACCCTGCTGTTTTGGATCAGGATCTATTTGTATGACCCAGCTGCCCTGTGCTGTCATAGTGGATGTTTTTTTTTCACACTGCTGCCTCTCTCTGTTGAATATTCCATTATTCCCACCCCAAATTGGACTACTATCCTGCAGAAAACTTAAGGAGTGCTAAAATGATGTCAACTGCCAGTTACTATTTGAAAACATTTGCTAAACCCATGAAGTTATAGTGCACAGTAACTCCCTACAACCACCACATGAAATGCTAGGAATCCCAGCTGGTTAATACTTCCCAGTCCTTTATTTTCCAGCATGGCAATGGAATTGTTGACGCTGTTATTAGGTTATCCCCAAACAAAGATCTGTGGAAGCTCACAGGCTCAGAGTGACTGTCTAGGGATGCACAAGGAGATGATGCTGCTTTGCAGCAAACCACACTCACCAGAGAGCGCTCCCAGATCAACTGATGCTCAATCTCACAGCTGGCAAAGCACTTGGGTAAAAAGTATTATAAAGCAAAAAACAAGAGATCCTTATTTTACAGTACCCACCACAGCCTTACAGAACTGCTTTGCCTTAAGGTAAAAATTAAAAAAGTTTAGAAGCTGTTCAAAACATCCTGGCATTGAAAAGGATGGATATCACCTATGGATTTCTGGTTTTCAATGGATTTTTTCACTGCCATTGATCTGATCACAACATCCTGACCAGCCTACTCAGACCACAGACAGATAAAAGAGATTTTGACCAAAATTAAAAGTAATGCGAGAAAACACACAGTGTGCCCAAACCTTCAAAGACTAAATTCTGTCACAAACAAGAATCCAATGTATTACACAACACACAGCAACCACCTCCGATCATTGCATCAATGACTTAGCAACATAAAACAACCTCAAGAACAAGACTTAAATTATCAAAATAAGGTTGCTGGGCAATGTGATTCCTCTGCCCACCCCCACCTGTCTCCTTCCCATCCTTTTTGTGGGACAAGTACTCTCACATGAAGAGCTTTTTATTCCAAAACCCCTCTGCAGAGGACAAAGTAGTGGCATTGCAAGAGCTGCCTTTGTGCAGCAGCAGCAGGTGAAAAGAGAGGACAGAATCAGGGTTTATAAATGCAATTAATTTTGTGCCGCTCATTCCACTTCCCTCATTCCATAAATGAAGTTACAGCTCTGCCTTGGTGCCAGGCTCATCTTGGGAACCAGCATTATGAACAGCCAGATCTGCCCTCCTGTAATCTCACAAACTTGTGACTTAAAATTGATTCTTGACAGAGCCTCAAAACACAACCTGAGCTTCAACCAGAAAAAAAAACCCACTAGACGCTCATGTTGTATCACTGAGCTGAGGAACAGTGGTTCATTAGGAATGTGGTTTCTTCACTTACAAAACCCAAAAGGAGTATTTTTGTCCCAGATTAATATACCAGGTGGGACAGAGGCTCTTGTAGCTGAGCAGGACAGTGCAGGACCTGCCTCACTTCTGCTCTCAAAACAACTTTCTGCAATTGATTTTTCCGACCACACAGTCTCGAAAGTGAAGAGGGAGAAGGTGTTAAGAGTGACATTAAGCATTTGGTAGAGGACTCCTGCAAACAAAGCCTGTCTTAAACCAAGCTGGATTTAATCCTCAATTGAATTATTCTGGTCAGTTTGAGAGCTTAGAGCTGCAGCCATGTGCATTCCCTCTCCCCAGGAGCACCCAACCCACACCCTAAAGTGTCCAGCAGATGCTACACCCTGAATGCCATCAGCAACGACTCAGGATCTGATGGCTCCTGCTTTGAGAAAGGAATACTGAGGGTTAGTCCAAGGAAGTCATTAACACAGGTCATATATAGCTTTTCAGGTTAATAAGCAGTGGAAATAAAGATCTGATTTGCAATGACATTTATTAATGGATAAATGTACATATTTACAAAGAAAAATCTGAGAAAAAATACAAAATCAAAAAAGTGTTCCAAAAGAGAGTGTTTTAGGTAAAAAAGAAAGTGTTTCTAGTCCCCACAGACTCATCAAACAGGACTGTCTACCATTGCTAAATGATCCCAAAGAGGCCCAAACCAAGGCCAGTCCTCCCCTCCAGCCCCAAAAACCACAACACATGTGAACAGAGACACAAGAGGAACCACCTCTGTCAGGTTCTCCAGAGTCACCCACTAGTAAGTACAGACCAAGGAGTTTCTGCATGAATCCATAACCCTTTTTGGAACTGAACCAGAAAGCTTCCTCCCTCATCCTGTAGGTCAGAACAGGCACCATCAACTCATGACAAGGAAAAAAGAAAACCCAGTAAACCAGTGGAACAATTCTCAGAGGAACAAATTACTGACACTGATGTGAAGTGATAGACTTTGCACATAACCATTAGGATCTGGACTTGATGATCCTTGTGGGTCCCTTCCAACTCAGGGTATTTCATGATTCTATGATAACCTACTCAGGAGCTGGTGGTACAGCCAAGCCTCATTCCTCCAAACACAAACTACTTCCCTTGGTGCTGAGGAAATCCACCTCTCCTGATTATTTCAGGATAGGAGGGAGATATGGAACACCTACTCTTTAGAGTCATCACTAGTTACTGGACAAACCACAAGAGAGGGGAGCCAGTCTTGGCTGAACACTGCCCTGACGGAGCTGCCCATGGAGTCCTCAGCTCACCTTCTATCACTCCCTGAGTGAGGCAGACGCAGGAGGAGATGCAGCCAACACCCTCATTTATCTGCTCCCTTTCAGCAGTCGAAAAAGAAAAAGGGATGTTGTTTTACAGCAATGAAGACCTCAAGTATCATTACACACAGAGCCCCGCACCCAGCATAGCCTCGGAGCTGAATCTGAGTTCCAAGCTATTGGCTCTGGCACATCTGCTGCTTTAAAATACTGGTGTCCACCTTTTCCTAAAGCAAGAAAGCACAAGAAACTCCTATGTGTTTTAGGTCGTGTTCAGAAGAGCTGGAATCCAGGTAAGGAGATTCAGGAAGTGAGTGTGGAGCCAACAGTCAATGTCGTGATGGGAAGCACTGAACCCTCAACAGCTCCCAATGGGATCCTATACATGAGTATCAAAGGGCTGAGTGACCACACCACAGAACACTGGGCAAAACTGTTGGCAGACTTATCCTATGTCATCAGCGTGCCAGTCACCAGAATGCCATTTTCTGCAGCAGGTCACACAGAAAAACCAGGATTTCTCATGCCAACCTAGATGAGGTTACATGCTGCAGACATTTCCATCTTCCCTGCAGGAGGGATAACTCAGCTCTCCGTCACTCACAGCCTGGCACTGCAAAAGCCAGGCTGAACAGGGTGTGTGAATCCCTGTGTCAATAGGTGCTGGTGTCGGGGCAGGCAGCCAGGAGCTGCTGGTGTTCCCAGCAAGTTTGTTCCTGAGGAAAATAGGAGCGAAGTACATGTATTGGTTCCTTTATAGATCCCTTGAGATCTCAGCCCTTAAACAGCACTAGAGCCAACCAGCTCCTCCCGTGCACAGGGATGACAGCAGGACTCACAAAATCCTCCTCTCGATGCTGCAGCCTGTGCTGACATTGCGGGAAAAGGGAAAACCAAAGCATCAAGGTGTAAAAGATACGGGATGTGCACAAACAGGATACAGAACCTGCAGGAATGAGACCTTACGTGGATTGCCATGTACTGTCACTCCCTTTGCATCACAAGCAAACGGAAAAAAGCAGAGGAGCGACTGGGAAAGGGGCTGTAGCCCAGCAGGCACATCCCGGGGGCATTGGACAGATGTGGTTTCTGTTCCTGGTTTCCTCTGTCAGGAGGGATCATATCTACCTGGATGAATATGGATAACTGGCCTCTAAACTGCCAGAGAAATAGAAAGCATTTGTTCAATTTCTTTATACTCTGCAGTGGTAATTGGTATATAAATCCCAAAAATGTTCCTGAGTGGTCTCAGAGTGTAAAGTTTCCAAGGTTTTTGCTGATGACAACCAGCCTTATCTCAAGATTAAAAGAGAGAAAAAGAGATCATTTGAATTAAAGAGTTACAGGACTGAGAAGAGGTGATTTCTTATCCCGTTGGGATGAGACACCCTGAGCACTCTGGTCTAAGGTTGCTCTGGGCAAAAAGTTTTAGACTTCAGGTCCTTTGGAAATGGGTGGCACATCTACAGAAACCATGGCTTTGCCAAAGCCACAAGTGTGGCTTCCAAGTTCTTGTCACTGGATCAGAAATGCAGTAAACTCAGCAGTGCTCACCACAGCATCCCAAGCAGCAACCCTGAGCAACAGCTTTGGGAAGGAAGCACCTGCGTGTTCAACCTCCAGAAAATACGGACAGAAAATGGACAGAGAGATCCAAACAACTCCTGTTTCTTCTCTCTCCACGCCAGGTTGGGGAGAACAAACAATCCCTGTTCTTCACCACAACTGTTACCATTTTGGGAAGGAGATGCAGGCAGGGAATGCCAGCCAGAAGTATCCCCTGACTTGTTCCATCCTGCATTTTCTGCACAGCACATGCACCCCAGCATCCTCCCCCACCTCTCCTCTCCAGGGCCCACCTCTGTCTTCCTAAACTCCACACCTAATCCACTGGAGTCCAAGTGCGTCAGGGATACAGCCTGCCAACACCCTCCTTCACACCAGACGATGCCTGGGCAACAACCCTCAGACTTCTACACTTCCTAGTGCCAAAGGAGGAAGACTATGTATTAAAGGCAGTGTATTAAAAAGGGAAGAATATTTTCCAATGAAAAATCAGCATTCTCACAAAACAAAGTCCTAAAGGCACAAACTGGTGAACTAATCGGAGCAGGTTACAAGAGGAATTGGAAAGATTCCTGTGGGATTAAAACAAAGGGTTTCACTAGCAATCTAAGTTTCTGAGACAGCATTTAGAACCTCAACCTGTCCATCAAGATTAAGAGGTGGCTCGAGTGGTCCGTGATACCCCACGGACCCTCAGACCAGACAGCACATGCCATGTTTGCCTTATTATTCCTTCAAGCTTATTTTCTAGCTTCCTAAATAACACTGTTCACATAGATACAGATCTAGAAAGGGTTATAAATACAGGTATTTATATATATTCACACATTTTAGTCCATGTAAGAAAGGCCTACTCCTTTCTCTTCCATGCTGCTGGAGCAGCTTCCACCTCTGGTGACAATGGGGGGGTGTTCTCAGAGTGACTGTGTCCAGCCCAGTCCTCCAGTGGACACAGGAAAACACAGATTAGTGCGGAAAGGAGAAATGGGGGGCTCAGCTCAGCCCCATTGTTACTATTTACAGAAAAGAAACCCCTCAGACACAAAGTCCCACCATCCCTCCAGCTCACAAACCAGTTCTGCTCAGTCCAGCTGGGCTGAAGCCTGCACAGCTCAGCCAGGATAACTTGGATAAATGGGAGCATCATCCAGACATTTATATTGTGGCAATAAACAATGACTGGCATGCAACAGTTTGGTAAAAAGTCAAAAACAATCAAGGGCTTTAACATTAGAAGTGTGTCCTGATGTGGCCAAGCCAACATGCCAAGAGGGAATGCTCAAACAGCAGGTAACTCCATCCCTCTGACCTGAGCAAACATGCATCAGTTAGTTCCACACAAATTAAATAAAACACATCCCAAGTACACCAAGACCATCAGATTAAAAAAAAAAATTAATCTATGTTCACAATAAGTATCTCCTTGCAATGGGTTTTCTCCTATTACAATATGTATTTTCTTGGATGTTAAAATAGAGATGGAGAGGGAAGCTGGGATACTTTATCAAAGCCTTCCTCTACTAAGAAATTAAAAGCTGACCCTGTCCCTAAGTTATTACCAAGAGCAGCAGTGAGAACCAGCACTTTTTATTTAAATGCCAATCTGAGTTTCCTAGAAATTTAGTGATTATGGATTAGATTCCAATGTTCTTCCTAGAGAGTCAGCCTCTTGATGCCCACAGAGGCTGTGGACTCCCCATGCCTGGAATTGTTCAAGATCAGGTTGGACAGCACTTGGAACAACCTGGTCCAGGGGAAGGTTCCCTGCCCACAGCAGGGGGTAGAACAAGATCATCTTTATGGGCCCTTCCAACCCCAAACTAATCCCAGGATTCTGTGATTCAGCAAATTCCTGTAAAGCCCCTTTTACATCAGTGTCACGTGTTCTTCAGCTTGTGAATACCTTACATTTAGAACAACAAGCTTAAAAGCAATTCTCCAGCAATTCCTGTGGGAAGTCTTCAGGGGCTTGGGAAACCAGACTCTCCTCCCATGATTTCCTCCCCCCATCTGCCCTCCCACAGCAGTTGGGAACACAGTTCAAAGAATTTGCTTTTGTACCACAGGAAACTTCAGAATGGACCTGGCAATCCACAACCACTCCTGCCAGGTTCCATCACAGCTGCACAAGGACATACAGCAGGATTAACACAACAGTCACGGGGTGTCCCTCCCTGGGACAGCAAATTATGGAGAGATCAAAGACCAGGACAAGGAAGATGCAGCAGAGACTACAGCCAAGAAATTCAGGAGCTTTGGTCTTGAGGCTTCAACATGACCCTGTTGCCACTCAGAGAAAGAGCAGCCACCAAACAGTCAGTGCTATGACCAGGAGAAAGGACATCATAAAGGGAATACGTGGAGAAGGAAAAATGCTAGAGTACTGCTGACACTTTCTGAGTGATTTCTGCTCTTCAGGGATTGCAATAGAAACCTTTGGAAGAGTTGCTTCACTTGCTGGCCGGGGAAAGGCTGTCTCAGTAGGTATCTCCTGCTTTTTTAGTTTGTCTTCATCCTGTACTAACAGAGGCCGTTCCCGTGTCTGCTTTCGTGGTAGAAGATCAAGAAAGACAGAGAGAGATGAACAAAAATGACAGATGGAAAGTGCCCAAAATGACACTTGGAGATGTGCAAAGCATTAGGGCAGCTCTTCTCAACATAAAATAAACTGCCCTGGGGAGCAGAGCAGCTGGTGGTCTGGGTCATACCAGCCCTGGAGCTACAGAACCATGTTCTCTCTGCAGAGCTCATCAACATCTGCATCAGGATCATGGGTGTTTGGTGCCTGCCCTCCCAGAAAAGTAGATGCCCCAAATCTTCCAGAGCGTTTTGGAACTGGAATGGTGAGAAAAAAGTATGAGGCATTTGAAGCAGGAATGGTTCAGTACAAAATGTGGTCTCTGACGGCTTCCTAATCTATGGTGCCCTTAAAACCCAGTGTCTGGAAAATCCCATGGAACAGCCAGACTGAAGAGCAGGTACAAAATGCTTTTCCAAAGTTCTTACCAGAGTATCAAAATTTCAATTAGTTTGAAAATTCTACTGAACAAATGAAAAACTGCAAATCCTAGAAATGCCACACAAGGAACGGGCAGGGTGGAAGTAGGAGCAGTGCAAACTCCTGGAATTTTGCTCCGTGTTTTAGCATTTTTGTTTCTGGAGTCTAAAGAATGATCAAAACCCAGAATGAGTAAATCAGCACACAGGACCATGCAAGGGCTTCAGCACTTCTGGCGAAGAAAGGAAAGATTGTGGGAATGTTGCTGTTCAGTAGCTCTGCATCCCTTTAGTTTGCCAGCCCTGGTCAAACCCAAGTGTACTTAGGAGAGGAAAAACTTGGCTCTAAGCTCCCTCAGCTGAGCCAACCTCCGCTGGTCAGTGCGGTATTTTGGGACTGGTTCTTTGCACACCCCTAAGTGGTGAGAATTCGGGAGAAAGTAGCTGGGAGACTGGGCAGCAAAAGAAAATATAAAATGCAAGAGTAACATGATCATTAAAACAACAAAGAAAACGGAAAGAAAGACAACATAAAAAGAACAGGGAACAGTTAAATTTTCAGAATTGCTTTTGTCTCCAAATACACAGTTATATTGGTCATGCAGCTTTTTCGAACCAGCCATGCACCAAAATAAGCAAAAACTGAAAGCTGCAAAAGCTGCAGCAGTGCCAAAGTCGTCTGGGTGTGAGTTATGAAACTACTTCATGTAGCCAAAAAAAACCGCTATCCAGCAGCTGCTGTTGAGTTTTTGCTTGGTGCCAATGCAATAGCAAGTCTGGTTCAGAAGCACAGATCAGAGCAGCAGCTTTACCTCAGGCCCACCAACCTGTCTCTCAGAAGATGGGACAGTTACTTTCTTGACCTGGACACACAAAGCGTGTTAAGGTTCAGTTGTCTCGTAGTAAAACACATACAGGAACAGCAGAAAAGTGACCCCCGGCAAACAACCCTTTGGCCACTAAGGAAGGGTGAAGGTACCATCATGAACAGGAGCAATGGTTTTGCACCATGATTTATCATCCTTAATTACAATCTGATTCATGACCCTTCAACACATGCAGGTGAAGGTAAACTTTCTTCCCAGTCAGTGCCTGGGGAAGATGCATTTCTGGAAGTTCACAGGAAGACATGGCCACCTCAGAGTGAGATCACTTCAAAGAGGACCAGATTAAGAAGGAAATTCCAGAAATGCAAATCTAGGGCTGACACCAATTCTGCAGAGTTGCAGACCCACTGCAGCCTTAGGTGGGACAAGCCCACACCATCCAGTTACGGTGACCAGCAGCCCTCCAAGATCTCAGTGTGGTCACCTTGCAAGAAATTCTTCATAAAAATCAAGAGTAACATTCTTGAACCGCAGTTGTGGAGCTTGAGAGCCTCTGCTCTGTCCCACCCACACCCCAAAACCCACTGGGCACTGTGAGCAGAGCTCTGCTGCCCACACCCCTGGGGAATCTACACTGAGGCTCAGCCACAGAGGGCAGAGCCTATCCATGTATTAAACAGGGTATTCCCAATGACAGGTTGCCCGCAAAAGCTGTGGCTGCCCCTGGATCCCTGGAAGTGTCCAAGGCCAGGCTGGACAGGGCTTGGAGCAAGCTGGGACAGTGGAAGGTGTCCCTGCCAGGGCAGGGATGGGACTGGATGGGTTTTAAGTTCCCTTCCAATCCAAACCATTCTGAGATTCTGTAACAACCAACCCTGAATAAGTTCATTTTGGGGATCATTTTTCTAGCAGGCAAAAAAAGCCCCTTAGCTGTCCTGGCTTTACTCCAAGCTTTAAGGAGCCTGTAGTAAACTTGGTGTTAAACCCCTTGTACATGTTACAATAACCCTCCATCCACTGCAAGATTATTTCCT
Organism: Tichodroma muraria; assembly: GCA_013390105.1. Lineage (NCBI taxonomy): Eukaryota > Metazoa > Chordata > Aves > Passeriformes > Sittidae > Tichodroma > Tichodroma muraria. Next base: position 75,399 of record WAAG01000151.1, read on the forward strand.
GATTAATAAGTATCTGCTTTGTTTGAACATGAAATACTAGCTCATCTGCAGGGCTGTGGGAAGGAAGGGGAAAAACTGAGCTTTCAACCAGGAGAGTCTTCAATTGCCACTACTTGCAGTCAGGATGCAATTTTTCCATTTCAATAAAAAATTGCATTTACTAGTTAAAAGACAGATTACCACAGGCACTAACTACAGTTTTACTCACAGGCTCCAAATCTGAACCAGTCACCACCAGTATGACACAGAGGTGTCTGTTAAGCCAAGAAGAAACCAGCTGGTGACTGGTTTTTCCTTGTACAGTTACCTTTTTAAGGAAATTAGCAGAGAAACTGTGAGTGTATGTGGTTATTAACACACAGTTCCTGGAAGAAGGGAGATTCCCATTGTGTTTGAACAGCCCTGCTGTGGCCACCCAAGGAGTCTTCTTGAACCCTCCACAGCAGACCAGCACCAGAAGCTCCTAATGCAAGTCTAAACCCAGTAACATACCAGATTAACTGGAGAATAAAGTGATTTTTGAAAAATCATACCATCCCAGTGCTTCTCCACTGGGTTATCTGCAATATTATCTCTGAAGTAATAATTTAGGTCTTTGGATCTTGGGTTTGTCAGGGATTTTTCCACATTTTGGGGAGATCCAGGAATGAGCCACTCCCCAAAGCAGACATGGGAAGTGCTCTCTAGCATCACACTGACAGCAACACTAGGAAAAGCAGCATCAATACCTGTTAAGGAATTCTTAGATCCTTCTCTACCAAAAAATCACATTTTTATGATACTATGACTAAAGCTTCGACTCTTTCAGAGAACATTCTAGATGTTACAAGTCAATACTAGCTACTAAAACTGCAAATGAGCAGAAGGGGAGCTGAATCCCACACTGCAATGCTGCCCCTTGGAACATCGCATGCAGAGGTACTCACTCCGTCTGCTCCCACGGGAATCTGCCCGTTGACGTTGAGGCTTCGGAAAGGGGAGTGGGTGGACAAACGTTTGTCCCACTCACTCGGCCGAGGCTCTGGGACCGACTCCATGAAGTTCTTCTTCAACTCACTGATGTTGGCATGGTGCTTCTTTATTTCTTCCTGGGTCTTATCTAGATCCTATCAGCAAAAGGACAGGGTAAGTGAAGGGACACAGAGAGACCCGGGACTGCCTAAGCTGCACTTAGCAAAGCTGCACTCAGCAGAGCTGCTCACAACTTCCCAAACTGTGCTCACGCTGCAAAAGACACAAAGGGAGCGTCCTCTCTCCTCCTCTTTGATTAATTGGGATAAACCGCAACCCAGAATGGGGTCTCCTCCAGCAGCAGGACATGCCATTGGTTCACCTGAAGCTACACCAAACCAGGTGACAGCTGAGCTGCAGTATCTTGGATTTTCCCCAAACAGGATTTTTTAAAGTTGCCAGACAATGTTTCTTTGGGTTATTTAATTTAACATCTTTAAATGTTGTGGGTTTGCTTTCTTTTCCCTCTGCTAGCCTAAGTATTTCCGGGTATTAATACAATTGATGATAAAAAAAATGTTTTCCCAATTTTATTTACTCTCTTCTTACCTGTTTCTCTTTTATCCTAGCAGAAATTATCTTTGCTTCCAGAATATCCCCATTACCATTTTTTCCCCTCCTTCTCATCTCATCTCATCTCATCTCATCTCATCTCATCTCATCTCATCTCATCTCATCTCATCTCATCTCATCTCATCTCATCTCATCTCATCTCATCTCATCTCATCTCATCTCATCTCATCTCATCTCATCTCATCTCTCCAGAAGCTATCATAGGAGGTTTAGGCTTCAGAAACAAGATGAGATGATTATTTTTTGGAAAAAAATCAAACTGAAAACTTATTTTATGCTGGATCAACAAGAAACTCCTGCTAAAATTTTTCATCTGGAAAAAGTCTGATTTTTACTCTGTGATGCCAGTTTACAGCATAAACACACAGACTACAAGGCAAGTCAACTAGTCAAAAACAGTTCTTCCTTGCAAGCAAACCAGAGGCTGTAGAAAACAAAACTTTTGCAGAAGCCAAACAACAACTTTTCAGGACAGGGCCAAAAAGCAGCAAGAAAGGGGGAAATCAAGGTCAGTAAATCATCACCCGGAAATTTCATCGGTTTTGTGCTTTTAGTTGTTACTCAGCCCATTGATTTTAGAAGATGGGACAGCAAATGCATCCCCAAAGGAAGGCCCTCCCAAAAATCTCCATTCCTGCAGCTTACCCAGGACACACCACCCTCCCTCCACAGGGCTAAACCCCAAATGCCTCTAACAATTTTTACTCTTTTTGGCACAGTTCTGGGGTGAAAATAACAAATTTTGTCTTCTATCCTAGATGAAAGTATGAGGCAAGTGCCTGTTAGCTAGGAAAAAAAGAAGCAGAAATGAGTCTGCTGTGGACTCTGGGGTAAATCCCTGCCCGGTCCAAGAACCCTACAGCTGATCCTGGCTCAGAGAAGAGAGAAGGACCACCTTGGCTTTCCAGCACTGCACAGGAGCAAGGCCTGAGAGGACTGGCAGAGGAGCCAAAGCCACGAGGAGCTACATGGAGCTGGATCTGGGAAGCACCTCGAGGAACCCTCTTGCTCAGCATCACCCTTTTCCTTCTGTTTTGCCCTTTCTGCAGGAACCCGGCACATGTGGAGAGTTAAAAGGCTTTCAGTAAAATCAACAGGCAGCTTTAGGAGGGTGAGGTCTGCCAGGAAAATACCTTATCTACCAAGTGCATGGATTAAAAAAATAAAGGGAATAAAGGGGGTGAGCTGCTGGGTCAGCCCTATTGTAGGGGAGGGCTGGAGTACCTGCAACAGAACTGTGAGAAGGGGAGTGGGGAGGGAAAAAAGGCTTGGAGGCAAGTATTGCACTGGCAGGAAAAAGGAGGTTAGAAGCAATAACAAAGCTCTGTTTGGAGTTGGGGAATTGGAACTGTTTGAGTTGGGTGAAAAAGCAACAGGCACAGTCTTCACAGAGCGCTCTGGCGGCAGCCGAACTCTGCCTATCATGTGCAGGCCCTTCACTTGTGATTCAAAGCTCTACGTTGTAGCAGTCAAAAAACCCAAAATAACCCAGCAAACCAAAGAAACCCACACAAAAGCTGCAAAACTTTGAACATTCTGATGAGGAGAAGGCAGTCAGTACTTTCAAGAGATACCACCAGGGAAACCCTATAAGCTGCTGGTGCTGCAAGTCTGAGTAGAAACACATAACACAGGACCAGACTATCAGAAGCCACAAAACACCTCCCATAACAGAGTGTATTAAAGAAAATAAAATATATGATTGGCATGGTCTGTTCTGAGACTGAGTTTAGGTGAAACCAAGTTGGAAAGGGCTCCCAAATCCAAAGGGAAGAGCTGTAATGTGGAAGGATAAGCCATCTGTGACCACTGAGCCTTTCTATCAGATCCAGGGGGACTTGGCACTGAGGCAGGACAGGGCCCAGGGGTGGTGAGGTGCTGTAAGGCCAGGAAGGGCTGGGAGGAGGGATGGAAAAGATGCAAACACCATTGCAGCATCCAAAAAGATCCCTCCTGCCTGAAGCAACACGGACATTGTGGTGGCCTGGACACCGCAGAGGTGACAACTTCACAGAATCCTGGAATGGTTTGGGTTGGAAGGGAACTTAAAGCCCATCCCATTCTACCCCTGCCCTGGGCAGGGACACCTTCCACTATCCCAGGTTGCTCCAAACCCTGTCCAACCTGGTCTTGGGACACTTCCAGGGATGGGGCAGCCACAGCTGCTCTAGGCAATCCACCTCAATTTCACCAGCAGCTTACAGAATTTTGCATTTTCACAGAATGGCTTTTCCCCCAGGAAAAGAATTTGTTTCAAGCAGTGGAAAACTGTTCTATGAGCACAGCACTACAATTCATGACACCCTGAGCAGCCAGCGGGTCCCAGAGCAGATCTGAGCACTGCCAATCATGTATTTTGGGGAGGTATGAGAGAATGAAAGTCAGAAGAGGAAGAAGGAAGAAGGCCTGCACATCATCATGTTTACTGTCACCATGCAGAAGCATAATTAAAAAAATCAAATCAAATCAAAAGGTCATTCATGCAAAAGCATGCAAAAACAGAGGCAGCAGCAGAAGAGGAAGAAGTTCAGTGCAGATGCAGAAGGTTTAGCAAATGCAACTCAAAAAAAGCTTCAAGTTCATACAAACCTCCAACATTAAATTGCTATGCCTGATATAAATGTTTTCACCATCTAGCCTCTTTGATCTCTTCTGTGAAAATGAAAGAAAAGGGGGAAACAAAACAGAACAAAAAAAAAGCACAAAAAATTAAAACATTGGTCTTGCGGGATAAATCGGCAAATTAAAAAGTTAACTCAGGGTTGGGAGTGCAGCGCTGTGGCAGCATGGGGTGGGAATTCCTGCTGGGAATGGGCATCTAGCTCATGGAGAATGGGAGATGCAATGAGTCCTTTAAAGAGACAGCTCCCAGGGGGACTTGGCTCTGACCTCAAAGACACAATTCCTGGTTTTCTGTGGAAGCCTTGCACAGTCACCACACCACATTCCTGAGATATGCAGGCCCACCCCCGAGTTCCAGGCTGCACTGCCTCGGGGGACTTTTACCAGGTCCCAGTGAGCACAGCAAACGGCACCTTAACCACTTTTCCATCTTGGATGTTTCCCTATTACTTAATCACTACCAAAAATGCTTTCTCCTGATTTTTGTATTGCATTTCCTGCAATGCAAGCTATGTATAGTTGCTAACTAAATTTGTTAGAGAGAAGAAATTTCAAAATCAAACCAAGTGTGTTTCTTCTGAACATTCAACATGCATAATTTCAGCAAGCAAGTTGTCTATGGGACAAAAAGCTATTAATTTCCAAATCATGTATTTGACAGTTTAAAGAAAACCAACACCCCAACCCAAAGCCCATGAAGGAACTGGAGCACTGTCTTTTTAAACAAGTTACAGATGCATGAATGATATGGCAAATTTGGCCAGTGAAATGGTAAAATGGCTAACCTTCCTCATTCTTATCAGCTCTTCCTCTTTTTCTGCAGGCTGCTGCTGTTGGGCAGTGATAAAAAAAAAAAAAAAAAGAGTTGTTGGTTCATTTAACTATGTTGAACCTTGGAAAAAAAAGAAGTGTGAGCAACCTAAACTGAATTATTAGCACAAACCTGGGGCTGGGCACCATTCGTGGTGGGGACTGTGACCTCAATGTGTGTTTTCCTCACCTACATTTAAGAAATAAATTGGTAAAAACATTTTTTGTTAGTAGATTTGTTTCAAGAAACCATTTAGTTTCCAAACACAGCTGCATGAAGTTGGTTTTGAAGTGCTGGGGGAACATGCAAAAAACCAACATGCAGCTCTGGGCAGGGGTTAATGACATGGCAGCTCCCCAGCACTCTGTTAGTCAATATCATGTTAAATAATTCCTCCAGCTTCAGAATTATTTATATTTGAAACCAGTGCTCTCCAGTGCTTCTGAAGAAGGGCTTCCCACTTGCATCAGCTTGGTCAAGCAATGCTTTCAAATGGCATTTGCAGTTGGATCTCCCAGTGAAAATCCAAACAAAGCAACATGCTCAAATTAACACAGACCTTCCCAAAACCAGAAATTATTGGTTATATCATAGGTATTATGTTGGCAGAAGCAGTAAGACAAGGCATAGCTACAAAACCAAGCCTAACATCACATACTAGGTGCTTTCCTGTGCACAAGTAGAGAGCCAAGATTGTCTTAACACTCTAAAGGAAGTGTTTTAGGGAAACTGGATTGCCAAGTACTCTGAAGGCAAAAGCATCAGTGGGTGTTAAAGAAGTGATGCAGCTCCATTGGAGAAACAGTAAATTTGGTATGATCAAATCCACATTTTCCTCCCATGACTATATTTAAAGGAGAAAAAAATCCAATGTTTAAGCATTTAGGAAAAAACCTGTAATAAGTGAGATGGGATAAGTAAAATTTCCTCGTTCTCAGTGTAACATGAGGGAGGGGGAGCAGCTGGGCAGAAACAGCAGGGCAGGATCTCTGTGCTCTGTTTCCCATCCCACAGTGCCAGCCTGAAGTTCCCTTCAGTTTCATTTAAAAATTACTGTTCACACAGGCCATGGAATTTTTTGGAGCAACTGCCCTTTCTTCACCTCTCTCTCCAAACCTTAATTAATAGGAAACTTCCCTGGAGATGCTCACAAAGACTCACTGCATGATATGTTTAGAATTATGTGGCTCCAGCAAAGCTGAGAAGACATAAATTTTGGAGTAATGTGAAAATTATGTCTCAAGGTAAACACTTCTGCTGCACCACTGCAAGGTTTCAATAAGTCAGTAAGATCTGCTGAATATTAAGGACACTGCAATATCAACAATAATTTTGCATGATTTTGACTTATTAGAACAGCACACATGTATCAACCCCGGCAAAGAACTCAGACATTTGTAGAAAGATCAAATAATGGTTAGAAGTACTGAATTTAAACAATAAACTCCCCAGGGTCTCACTAGTGCCATTTTCCACTGAAGTTTTAGTCCAGTTTGCAGCACTGTATTACCAACTCTCCCAGCAAAAGCCTATAAAGGTGAAAAACATTCCGGAGCTGGGCTGCAGACCAGATCTGTTATCACTGATTTCACTGGAATCCCCTCCTGCTGTCATACCAGGAATCAGGGGCACAGCCTGGCAACGGGTGAGCTCTGAACTCTAGTTCCATGATCACATGCAGCTCTTGCAGTGTTTTTAACCATCTATCAGCAGGCTGCACTTGCTTTGACCACAACCACCAAAATCCAGCTGCCCTGGAGCTCCTTCTTCCACCTGGAATGTCGCGGCTGGGATTTCCCTGTCACCCAGACCCCTGTGCCCGCTCCCACCTAACACCAGGGAGAGGGATAAATCCCTCATCTCCCAGGACAGAGCTGCTGCTTTGGGGTGACTTCTCGAGCGATGCTCCAGCCCGGCTCTTCCCAAGAGACTCCGCTGTGACCTACCCTTGAGGCATCCACTGGCTCCTTGGGTTTCTCCGGTGGAACTTCTTCACATCTCACATCAGATTTTGCTGTTTCCTTTCCTACTTTAGATGTGGCCACATCCTTCACGTCGGACTTAGCTGGGGCTGGCTCTGCAGGGTGGCTCTGAGCGATGGCCGGGGCTGAGGTGGGCCGGAGACTCCGTTCTGGGGTTATCACAGCCACTGCTGAGGATGGGGGACAGACAGGGACAAGGTTCAGAGCAGGTAACTTTTCAAAGGACTAGGCAAAGTCTTTCCAAATTACAGTGCTGTCATTTAAAAAGAAAGGGAGAGGGAGAAGGAGGATGAAAGAAAAGGGAAAAGAAACAAAGATGTTGAGCAAAGCAGCTTGTGCATTTAGTATGGGAGAGTTGCGATTATTTTCCTTATGGTTTAAAATAAAATCAAGTAAAACCCCATACCAGATGGCTTACAAAAAGCAAGCTTGCACTCTGCAGAGAAGCCACACCAGAAAAGCAAATCTATTTTTGATACTGTGCCATGGATTTCTGGGTCCTTCACACACACTGACACGGACTCCACTCCAGTGCAACTAGAAAAGACACAGTGTGAGGAGTTATGTACTCATGGGCATCCCCTCAAGCAGAAACAGATGGCTTCTTAAAGAGAAACACAGACTTTCCACCCCCCAACCCCACCAAATTAAAATAACAAGCATTGATCTAGAAGACTTCTCAGCAACTTCCTGGTGGGTTTCAAGGCAGGTTGGGGCTGCATGTATAAACTGGGTATCTTCAAGGCAGCACAGTAGGAAGATACCCAGCACCTCCAGGCCAGTGACAGTGCAGAAATGAACGGCATGCTGCCAAAAATCATCTTTTCACAGGACAACAGTCATAAATACAAGCACTAGGTCCACACAAAATCAACTGCCTACTCCTTTCCTTCAATTCCTGATTTGCCAGGTAGTTGCCCGACCCCAAGAAAATTTCCAAGCCAAAGCTGTGTGACAAAGCAAGCTCAAACTAATTTCCTGTGTGTACCTAGGGATACAATAAGCTTTTGGTTCTCCTGATGTTGGGTTTTAGGGATGTTTCATTAGAAAGATACCCTGTGACATAAGAGAAAATCTTTGATGCGGTCTCACATTCCCAAAATCACATTTTGCAGCAGGATCATACCGTGTATCCTATTCCAGCCAACATGAGGTCACTCATGTCCAGCCAGTCACTCACAGAAAATTTGCTGTTAAAATAAAAATCGTAATTTCAAGCAACTCCTTATTAAGAATTCCTGTTGTACTGAAAAGATAACAACATCTCATCTGTGTCTTAATAAAACATAGAGAGAATAAGGTATGCATGTGGCCAAAAATGTACAAGGTGGAGGCAAAAAATAGTTTTTTTGAATGTCTGAATTTCCAGAGACTAGAATTACACTTTCAAGACAAACTCCTGGACATCACATCCTGTTGTAAACAACCTTAGAACCCACCCCACCACTGCCAGCTCCACTCTCTCCCTGGCACAGCAGTTCATTTCTGTGACCCAGACACTGTGTTATCCTCCTCCAAGGACAACTGGTGCTGCATCCCAGTGTGTTCATGTCACAGAAGCAGTGACCGCCACAGGAAGGCTGTACAGAGGTGAGATGGCAGGGACGGCCAGGATGAGGAGGGTGCTGGCAGTGCAAAGCTGGCATTGCGGTGGTACCTGACTCCTTCGGCAACGGCTCTATTTCTCTCACCACCATCATTTTCTCTTCCTCCTCCTCCTCTTCAATTGGGCTTATCTCAATACTGCCAAGATCACGTTTGGCTAAAAAAGTTACGGATGTGTTAAGATGCCACCTTAAAGAGGAAGCAGCAAAGGAAATACTGCCACCGGTAAAGCCGCAGGGCCATCTCTCTTGCTGCTCTCCCAGAGCATCAAGATATGCAGGAAAAATGGTAACAGACACCAAGCCTCTCCTGTGCCATCCAACAATGAGTTCTGGGCTGCCAGAACTGTATTTTAGTTTCATTTTCCTGATTAATTGCCTTTGGCTATTTTGACACATGATTTAAACGCAGTAAAAAGCACTGAGATATAAAACACAGAGTGAAACTGGATGATTTTTAATGTCCCTTCCAACCCAAACCATTCCAGAATTCTATGACTGATCACCACCACCATGGCCATCACCTCACCAACAATCCCTACTGGAAGCAGAAAAGCATGAGGAAAAGTGCAGGAGGTGGATGAGAAGGGGCAGCTATAGCAGGAGAGCCGTGGATGTGCTCGGATCTGACAGCAGCTGATGTCTGATCTGCTGCCACACATCCCGTGGAATACAGAATCACAGAATCCGCTGAGTCGGAAGAGACCCAGAGTGACCATTGAGTCCAATTCCTGGTCCTGCACAGGACATCTCAACAATCCCACCCAGTGCCTGAGAGCATTGTCCAAATGTTCCTGGAGCTCTGGCAGCCTTGGGGCCATGATCGTTCTCCAGTGGTTTTCATACCAGCCACGGAAACATGTGATGTTCCCAGTTACCTCACTCTATGGCTTCAATCTCCTCTTCCTGCAACAAATAATCCACTCTACTTTTAATTATGATTAATATGAATCTGTCTGCACCAGCAATGTTCCTCTGACATCCTTCCCCAACTAGGCAAGTAGCAGCTCCCTAGTGAAGAAATACAGTAGAATATAGATGACCTCCAGCAGTCCCAGATCTCATAACCTGATTTCCAGGCACTGCATGCTCCTACAGCTCAGGGAAATAAACCTCACGAGAAGGGACAGTATTCTTCTGACAAGAAGGGAGGAGCTTTAAGAGGCCACTGCACACTCATTTCCACACACAGCCAGGCCATGGAAGCCCATCACTGCACCTAGAGCACACCTGAAAAGCAGCACACAGCAAAGCCAGGGGCGATTTTAGTGCCAACAAACAGCACCACAACCAGTGTAACCTTTGTCCTACAGCACTGCATGACTTCACCCCAGCAGCAACAGCACAGGAGCCACTGTCACCAAACACCACTGCGGCTATACCTGATCGCAGCTGCACCACCTCCGCTGACTTTGGCTTGACAACAGGAACCTTAACCACCTTTACCTTCTCCTCCTCCTCTTCTGCAATGGGTTTCATTTCAAAAGTTTCAAGAGTGTGTTTGGCTAGAAAGAGGTTTGCGGGTGTTAATGAGGGTTGGGGACCCACACATACACATGATGGTCACCACAGCAAGGAGTGAGGAGATCCTTCTCAGTAGCTGGGAACAGCAAGGAGGTCTGCAGGCAGCTCAACAGCCATTTTCCACCATGGAACTGCGAGTCAGTCCTTCTAGTACGGTCAGACTCAACAGCGTATTAGATGAGAGGAGGAGAGAACACAAAAACGAGCTTTATGGGCTCCTTGCCCAGGAAAGGAGACGTGGGACACATGAACAGCTCTCGAGTGTGGAACTAGGAAGGGCTCTGCCTGCAAAGTCTGGAGGGAGGCAGGTGCTGGCTGGCAAAATCCAGGAAAAACTCATCCAGAGAAAAACCTATGTAAAACCCAGCAGCTTTAATTAAATGTACTTGAGTGATCAACTTCAAATCTACCCTGGTGTCTGAAATTCCTCACCTTCTGCTTTTGCATCATCGGGCCTTCCCCACCAGGAGATACTGATTACTGAGGATACAAGGAATGCCCATGGAGGGGAAGTTTGCCACACTTCATGAAAACTTGATCTAGATACTAGAAAAGCAGTAATCCACTCAAAAGTGCACTGTAAAAAATTCTGGGTGGGAGGAGCGTACCTGAAGCATTTATCTCCAGCCCTAACACACCACAAGTGGTCACTATCTGAGTGATGAAGACTGCAAATATTTGCAACACTGCTGCTGTGATACATTTACTAATATTCAAATGTGCTGCTGTACCTACACACCTCTTAAGGACATTCATACTTATTAACAGTGCCTATCCTAAGAGAAATATAAGCTCCACAGAGTAAATAGGTAGCATTTCTCAAACACCAAAAAAAACCCACCCAAAATGGCAAGGAGGTCCTGGGATGAAGAATTTCAGAAGCTTCACGAGAAGTTTTAAGATCAGATTTGAAAGTTTTCAAATTCACATGTACAAAACGGCCTACATTTAACAAGAGAGTTCGCAAATGCCAGCATATCTTAATCTTTACCCCAGCTCCTCACAAGAATTACAATCTGATGAGGTGCAAAGTGGAAATTTAAGGAGTCTCCCAGAGCTGGACGGTGTCTCCTCCCACTGCAAAACTCTTCTTGCAAAGAAATGAAAAGAGAAAGCCACCAGATTTGGTGAAAATTGGAAATTGTCACTAACAAGCATGTAGAGGATAGGAAAGGCACTGCAGAGAGTTTTAGCCACCACCACAGCTATACCTGGCTTCTCTCGGATCTGATCCACAGGTTTTGGTTCAGGAACCTCAACCACCACCACCTCCTTCTGCTTCTCTTCCTCTATGGTTCTGAACTCAACCTTTTGAGTCGCACGTTTAGCTGAAGAAACGGGGCACACGTTAACAACTGCCCGCACGGCAAAAGCGCAGACTTCAAGGGGGCAGGAGTGTCACATTCCCAGGCTGCTCTTTTCCGAGCTCTGACATCCATCCACATTCAGGTGTAGCACTGCAGCTGTGATTTCTCTACTCATCTGGGTCATAGAGGCATGGTTGATAGGCAACCAGCAGCACTGGTCCCCTCACTGCTGTGCATTGTGCCTGATGAACCTCGCTTGTCCAGACTGCAAGGAAGCTGGAATTTGGCCTTATGGAGCTTGAACCATCCCTTCCTTCCAGTTCCACAACACAGAACCTAGGCTCAGGATGGCACTAAGCCCAGGAGCAGGGACAGCATGGCTGCTGCTGGCCATGGGGTGCTGGGCAGCCTTGGTCCCCCCAGGCTGCAGCACAAACTCAGGGATCAAAGCAACACGGTCCCCGATCCATCAGGTGTCCATGGTGCACAGGGATGCTCCTCTTTCCCTGGATCTCAATACCCTTCCATACAGATCACATGGACCAAACTTAGGCACTCCTTTTTCCATGCCTCACCTCCTCTGCTGCTATCCAGTTCTTTTAAAAATCTCAGGGATGAGCCCATCTGACTGACACACCTCAACTCCAACCTGAGCATCACTTTAAGAGACACTGAAAAAGTTTCTATTGTGGAAAAAAATCTCCCTCTCACGTAAAACTATGGAATTTAAGAAGTTATATTAAACAAAACAAACAGAATGGCTTAATTCCTGATTTTCTAAAGGAAAATGCTTTGAGATCAAATGAAGAAATATCTTTACAAGTAGAATAATCCTGCAGCACCCACCTACATTCTTTTCATCAGTCAGTTCTGCTTGGACCACCCTTGGTTTGCATTTTTGTATTGGGTCTGGCTGAGATGGAGTTAATTTACCTGCAACAGCCCTCACAGTGCAGTGATATTGCGACAAGGATAAAAACTGGGAGAGGTAAGGGGCAAAAGTACTGAGCAATGTTAGAGAGCAGAACGATCATGGGGAATTCTTGTTGCAATTGTGGTAAAGGGAAAAGGAGTGGATTAGGTGTAAATTGTCCACTTTTGTTCAGTGTTGTGACAATGGTGTTTTGATTTTTGTAGGGGGAATTTTTGGTTCGGTTGTGTGGTTTTGTTGATGTGAATGAAGGTTGCATGATGAATCAGAATTTTCTGAGTTGGAAGAGATCCATGAGGATCATAGAGTCCAACTCTTAAGCGAATGGCCTATACGGGAAACAAACCCATCCCCATCAGCACCCTGGTGGTGTTATCAGCACCCTGGCTCTAACCAACCGAGCACCAATTCAGTCTCACTAAAGGCACATAACTCCTAAACATTTAAGGGGCAGGAACAAGGTCTTGTACTACAGTGACAAGTTACGCCTGTGTTTGTACAGCAGGGAATCTAGGGGTTCCTTAAGGAGTACTTCAGCATCCTGGTGATTCCAGAAGGGAGAGAGAAGGCGCAGCAGGGACTGACTCACCTCCATCGAGGCTCCTGGACGCTCTCTTGCTGGCCGTGCGCTCAAACTGGGGCGCGGGTCGGTCAATCAGGGCGCTCGCCTGCCGCGTCTGCGCCTGTGTCCGGCCGCTGTAGCGGAACTTGGAGCCCAGTGCCAGGAACCTGCTCTTCGGGATAGCCTCCGTGGAAGTCAGCCTGAAAGACACACGCATTTAAAAACCACACCACCAGAGCCAGGAAGAGGCATGTGAAGAGGAATTAAAAGAGAAACTAAAGGAGTCTCTTGCATCCATTTGGCCAAGAAAATGTACATACTAATGATGACTCACATCTACGTGACCCAAAGATCTGTCTTATGGGTCTTACAAAGCAGAACTTGCTTAAAAATTTACTGCAAAATAAACACCTACTGTCTCTGAAACCATTTCTCTCCCATTTTTCCAAAACACTAAGAACAACGTTCATTTGCAATAGTTATATTCAAACACTAAGTTACTCAAGGTGAGGCAACTGTTCAGAAAACCCACCTGAAGAAGGTGTGATGTTCAACACATACTTTCCACAGCTTCTTTGCTGCCCGGTAACTTGGTAGCTTGAACCCAATTGTACTTTCATACTGTTCTTGCTGTGGACAACATAAGTTATTTAGGTATAGCAGGAAATAAACGTGGCATGATCCCAGTCCCCAGACCACCACCCTGGTCTACTGTGGCACAAACTGTTGAACTTGCCTGACCATGCGCAGCAGGACCTCGTATCAGAAGAAAGAGAGGGACTGGCCACTAGCCGGGGCATCTCCCAGGATGCACTGGGATATGCAGAGCAACATGTTGTGGGTTTTGCAGCCAGTCAGATCATTTATCCCCCAATGTCATACTGCCTAGCTGTGGATTGAGGTCAAACACTGACCTCCCTGCAAGGCTGGGTCAGGGCAGCAAAAGCAGAAGGAGGAAGAAGAGGAAAGAGATGGATCCCCATTGTAGCCTCTCTTCCTGATGTAGCAAGGCTGCCCTAGGGGTTTCCCTGTTCATGAGAGGCAGCACCAATGCATCCATTCCCTGCTTCCTGCACTTAGGTGAAAAACTAATTCTAATTTTTAATTATTTCCTTTGAATGAAAGCAGGACAAAGAGCCATTGTCTTGCCCCGTTTCCAAAAAACGAGTTAGTGCTGCCCCAATTTTATCTGTCAAGCTCCTAGGCCTTTCCCTGGATGCTGGGAATACCCAGTGATGCCAGGAGGTGGTGCTGGATGACACGTTGTTCCACTGTCGCCAGCTGGCCCGGAGCTTCAGCCGGGACCAGGCATACGGACACGGGCAAACGCTCCGCAGAGAGGAGCCTGACCCCGCCGCACTCCAGCGACACACACGGAGAGGATCCCAAGGGGATGACAGGAGCCAGAGGAGCCAGCCGTACCTCCCCTGGCCGAATCTTTATGAAGAAGCTGCTGCGTTTGTAGGAAATCTTCAGGACTTTGGGCCACGGGAAGCGGTTGATTCTCAGTTTATCTTTGTAAACAAGAAGGCCACTGGAACAGACTCCCAGAGTGATATCCACTCCTTCCAAGTCCTGGGAATGCAGATGAGGATTTAAGCAGTGTCAGGTTTAGGAGTTTCATGTCAACAGCTGCCTTCCAAATTATCCCTCTGGTCTTCCCACCACCCCGACTCCAGCTCCCAGCTCCACCGCCACCCTTCCTTTTCTTTCACGCTTTTCCTGACAACCTCCTCCCTCCTGCTGCTCTCTCCTGTTCTGCTGGTTGCTCAAAGGGCTCATCAAGAGCCAGCCCCTCCTGCATTTCCTGGAGCACAGAGGCTCATGTGTCAGGGAATACATATTGTATTCTAAGTTACTCAGAGCAAGGACCTGTCTATACGAGAAGCTTTGGAAAGTTTCCTGTGATATATAAATAATAAGCAACCACAAAGAATCACTTCTCTTACAGGAATGCTTGAGGCATTCCTGTTCTATGTCTGTATTTCCATACTTCCTCTCTTTCCCAAACAGGATAGAAACAGCAAGGAAAACTTGCTCCTGCAAGGGAAGGATAATCAAATTACAAAGTCCACAGGTAGCACACACACTGGCTCTCACCTTGGCTTGGTGAAGGTCGACTCCATACATAGACAGCTTTTTTGCATTCTCAAGAAATTCCAGGTCTGCTTGGGCTGGAGTCATGGATCTGCAGAAAAAGAAATGGCTTGGTATTCTCGAAACTGTTGCTTTTAAGAGGAACAGGTTTCTTCCTTTTAAGAGGAGGCAGATCAGACTTCATGAAATCCATTAGATTTTCTTTTGCTTTCAGTACAAAAAAATCTGTTCCCAGATGATGAATTATGAAATCACTCTGACTGCCCAAATTCGTGCTTTGAGACATCTCAATAACATGGCTACACTTCATTCCTGTGAAGCTGTACAGGCACTAGAGAAGGAAGTGAGGAAGAGCAGTGAGGGGACAAAACTTGATTCAGCAGAAGAAACCCAACTGAGCAAAAGGTAACAGGTCCTGTCCCCCACAGACCTGCTGCCTCCAGAACTCTCCAAACCCAGCTATTGTTCTCCAAACAAACACAGGGACAGCTGAAACCACTCAGCAGAGATTCCAACCGGGAGACCAGATGAATGAGGGGCTTTCTGGGAACAGATGGTGCCCTGTCTGCAGAAGGGGCACACATTATCAACGTTATTGAAGTGTCCCTGTTAATACCTTTCTGGTGTATGAGGTACATTAACAGCTCTGCTGGGAGACGATTCAGCTGCATACATTTCATTTTCTACCTTCCTTTGATGTCTTCCTTTACTGAGTGCTCACATACATCTTGTATGTGATGTAAATAGATGTTTGAGTGGTGGGAGACAAGGCAAAGTCCACTGAAAGGACAATCTTGTAGGAAAGCCCAGGAGCAGTCACCATCTTGATATGTGCCTTGTGCTTTGCAAATACAGCAGCAAGAGCTGGAGCACGGTTTAGCAGATGTTTCTCTGGAAATGTCTGAAGAACACATGGATGTTATACTTGGGGACACAGTTTAGTGGTGGGCTTGGCAGCACTGGGTTAATGGCTGGACTCAATTGTCTTCAAGGTCTTTTACAACCTAAACAATTCCATGATTCCCACTGAAAACCCTCTGAAGTTTAATGTTCACAGAATATGGAGCAGAAATTAAATGGGGACGCGTTGTTTCCTCCTGCACATGCAGACAGATGAAATATAACTACATCCTATACCTTGAAGTCTCCTTCTGATGAAGCCATGAATAATTCAGCACTGTGATCCACACTTCTAGCACAGCAAATGGCCTTTGACTCCAAGTCATGGAGCTTGTCAGAGGCTCAGTACTTATTTCCCTCATTTCCTCTCCTCTCAGTGTAAATGGAGGGGAATCAATTTAAAATACTGATTTGCAGGCTTGAGTGAGGTGTTGAGTGGTCACAACCAGGGCCCACATCTCCACCCTTCCCACTGTGCTCCCATCTGCCTGTTCCCATCTCCCTGTCTTGTCTTGCTCTACCTTTTCCTTTCTAGGAAGGTATGCCCAAAATACAATGAGGAAGAGGTTTAGTTACTGTCATCCTTGAATCTCATACCAGGGAGACTTACAGGAGTTGTTCAACCCCACCTGAACCAGACACACCTGCCCAGGTCATGGCTGCACTTAGGAAACACTTAACTGCAGGTTTGCAATTCCTGGATCACTTGGAATCTTTCCACATTAGGAAATGAATGTTACTCACTACATGTGGTAGAAGAATGCCCCAAACAGGCTGTAGGCTACAGTGTGTAAACAGAGAAACTGGATCAAACTACGATCCAAAATTACATAAATCCAAAAGAAATATACTAAAAATAGGCAAAGGGCAAAGTTAAAACAAGTAAATTTTGCATCTGACTGATGAACTAACCCCACTTTCATGGCTATTCTGTGGGGGAAAAAAGCACTTGTTAATAAATAATTGAAAGACTTTGCATCTGCTTTCTAAAAAGTTAGTTTCCTCCTCATGCAGGAAAAAAAATTCCTGCTCCTAGAAAGATTTTATCCTAAGCATTAGATTTTTCATTAAAAGTTAATGCTCACAGAAACATCATAAAATCACACAGTGATCTGGATTGGAAGAGACCTCAAAGATCATCTCATTCCACCCCCTGCTATGGGCACCCTCCAGTATCCCAGGTTGCTCCAAGCCCCACCCAAATTGGCCTTGAACACTTCCAGGGACGGGACATCCACAGGTTTTCTGTATCTCACAGAGGTGGGGAAAACACCAGAAAACCCCATTAGTTCCCTTATTTCATGTTGCTATGCACAAACAAGTCTTCCAGCCGCCAGGCCTTACCTGTATGTTTTATGAAGCTCCACAACCTTTTCTTCAAGCTCTTTTGTCTGGTTTGGGGCCAGTTTGAACTCACTGATGTAATCTGGGCCATGGAGATCAGGATCATAGTCTCCCAGCTCTGACTGGACCGTGTAGGAACCCAGCAGAGCCAAGGTGGCAAAGGAGCAGGGCAGCCGCCCTGTAAGGATGTCCTGTCTAAGCTGCAGACACAGGTAATACCTGGGGGCAGAAAGGAAAATACTATTCACAGAGAACAGAGAGAGATTTACTAACTTGAGGACCAGAGTCTCTTTTTTTATGCCACTGATGAACACATGACAATGCTTGTTTCCAATTTTTACTTATTCCCAAGGTAAACAGCGTGGAGGACTGAAGCATTCAAGGTCACCTCCACTCTGCAAAGGGAATAAGGGACACTATGACCAGAAAATCTTGGCTTTAGGTAAGAATTTATGTTTCTACACAAACACCCACATGGCAGTTATAAATGACACATGGACTCCAGTGGAGAGTGGGTGCATCTTCACATCCACTAAAAGCAAAGCAAACCTCCTCCAACCAGTGAAGGCATCTGATCTTGCTGAAGGAGGGACAAACACCCAAATATGAAAGATTTCTATTCCATATTCAGGAGACCACAGCAGTAGGATTCCCAGGTAACTCACCTGGTGATGTCCTCTGTCAGCTGGGCAGGATCTGGTGGATAAAACTTGACATTGAAGGTAAAATCCCAGGGGCCTCCTGCAATGACAAGGGAGAGCTTGAGAAAAATAAACACACTGGGGTAGCTTTGTGATGGTCAGTTGATACAGAAAAAAGATGGGAATATCCAATCTGATCTTCAGAATTTAGCAGACGCAACACTGATTTGATATTGCTCATTCTCACAGCTGGCTGCAGCTTAACACCTGTGTAAGTGTAAGATGTGATTTCATTTACAGCAGGTAAGAAAAGCAGGAGAAAAAAGGCAGAGGAAATCACCTGGATTAACCATAACTTGCGGCAAAAATTAAATTCATTGCTAAGAAGCTCAATCAATCACATGTTTTTTCATTGTCTGAAAAGGGATTCATGAAGACAGGTCAGGCATAGGCTACAAATTAAATGAAATAGGATTGGTTTACTGCTTAACCCAAATTTCAAAGTTCAAGGAGAGCTGTGCTAAGTCACTCCTCAGCCTAATGCACTGGGATCAGGTGGTCAGACACAGCTTAAACCTAGTCCAACACAAGCATCAACCTCTAGATGAAGACAGAAAGCACCAGGACAGGAAGAGCTTTTCAAGTCCAGGTCTAATTGCTTTAATACAGCTTGTTGAAAACCTTGTATAGCACCATTATAGACATTAACTGAGCCAGAATCCACATAATCATACATAGAATTGGTATTATATGTGGTATGGATAGCCCAGATGACACAGCTGAAGAGGTAACTCTCTCTTTTCCTTGAAAATAATCACATTTCCCAGTAGAAGATAGTCCTGACAGTGATTTTCGTAGTTACATCTCCCCCTGTTGTGCCCTTTAACACTTGTTCAAAGTAAGATTTATTTCAGAAAGAGAAGATCTACCCCTGCATTTAACTCACTCAGAGGTTTACCCCAATCTCACACAGGGAACAGGGGGAATAGAGCATTCCTGGATTTATTTCTTATGCAATGCCATAACTGGGATTAAACACAAGGCACGTTGTTTCCATCACACCCAGCTCAAAACAAGTGATTTCAAGGTGACAATGAAAGGAGCAGAGGTTACCTAAACCACCACACACTGGTGTCCACATATTCATATGTATATGCAAAAGACCTTCACTTCAAGTAAAATCAAGTAATTTGCCATTTAACCCATCCCCAGGGGACCAGATTTCACAGCAGGCTGCTGTTGATTACACTCACTCTATACGCTTTTTCATCATTCACATTACACTCATGAATTTTATGGACAGTGCAGCTCCTGCCCTTCATGTGCACCCTGCTACTGATTCCAAGAGAAGCTGGAAAGACCAGGAGCTTTCCCTACTCCACAACCTTGTGTTTCCCACCTAATCCGAATTTATTGACACACTTGGGCCTCCCACCAAAAAACATCTGAAAAACAGTATTTTCTTTCACAAATCTTCCAAAGCAGTCAGACTTGCTCCCAAGAGGAAAAAAAAAAAGCCTCTAAAACATGTTTAATTTTGACACTGCCCTCATCTTGAACTGATTCAGTGCTAGCAGACCTTAAAACACAACTTGGGAGAGCATCTGGTATTTGAGCTGGTTTTCTCAAGACATTTATCATTCCAGTGCCCCTATTTGGACACCAAAACAGCCTCAGAGTTCTTAAAATCTTGTTCCACCATAAAATTCTGCTTGGGGTCTCCCAATCTCCTTCGGGATTTCAGGGGTTCCCACTGACATCCATTTTCCAATCCTCCAGCAAGGAGCACATCACCGTTTCAGCACTGTACTGACAGTGTGGCTTCGCCTCAGGCAAACACAGCCCAAGCTGTTTCACCAAGGAAATGATATTTTTTCCTAAATCTAGAGCATCCCTAAGTCCTTAAGAAGGACAGAAGGACTGCTTGAACTTATGCTGATCCCTGCCAGCCGCCCTCACTTGACCTCTCCCCATCCCTGGGCCCCCTGGATAGCTCACCAAAGCCACACTGGGAGAAACTACACCCCCACACACATAAATTCAATCTACTTACCATGAACCTGCTTTTTTATTTCTTTGGCAGGATCCAGCCACGTCTGTAAGAGGATAAAAACATTCACAGTTTACCAGACATTCCAGAAACACCACAGAAAGCTGAAAATTGCTAAAAATACAGAAAAAAGAAAAAAAAGGACAATATTTGACACAAAGGCAGCCATGGAAACTGAAGAGATGGTGCATTTTTCACTACTTTCACTCCAGGCTGTGGTCTCAGTGGGTGTATTTCCAACCATTCACCTACCAAGGACTCATAAGGGAGGCAGGAGTAACAAGAGGGGAGAAAAAAAAGCAGATTATTAGGGCTGCAAGAACAGAGCAACAGGCACGGCCACAGCCACATCCAACTACCAGGGGCACTTGCACAACACCTTTTTTATTCTCCAGAAGCTTTGAAAATAGGTAAATAGGATGAATACATTAATTTTAAGCACCCTGTCTCCTTACTTACCCTATTCAGATCAAAGATCACCAAGACTTTCTATTATTAGCCATAGTTGTCAATGACCTAATTGCTGAAATATGAGTGAAAACACCCAATTCCTGAATAAGGCTGGAATTTTTTACAGGAGTGTGACATAAACTTAATTTCTTTTAACTATGACTCAAGTTTCTAATAATTATCTCTGCTACAAATTTAGAAATATATATTTTTTCCCCTCCTTTGTAATTTGGGGTTTTGTGGGACGGTGTTGCAATTTAAGCCTCAAAACACAATTCCTGCTTTTTTCATGGTCTGAGCCTTTCCCTTTGCAGGGGTGAGGGCCTGTCCTGCTGCAGGCACTGGCACTGGGCTAGCAACCCTCGTGGAGAGGTTACAGTTAACCACCTCTTCATTTTCACCAGCTATGAATAGGATTTGGATGTCCAGGTCTCCTGAGGTGAAGGAATTAACTCATTGAATCCCCCCAGCTAATCTCTCCTGACCAGAAGGACACATAACTTCGTGGCAGGGAGACAGCAACACTTACATTTAATCTCCTCTTTTTATATGCTTGCTCCTCTAACATATAAAAGTGAGGACACAAAATCCATTTGAAAGGAAGATTTGCTGCCTTTTTAGGACCACAGCTTGGAGCAGAGCATCTCCATGGCCAAGCTGCTCATTACTGGGGTGAGCCCAGGGTGCAGCCATGCATCCCACCCCGCCTGATCCAGCAGACAATGATGGGAACAGCAATTAACGGCACTTTTATCCAACTGGGACATGAATCAGTGGGAAACAATCCTCCCTTTCAGGGCAATGAGCTCCGTGCTGCTCCATGGTGCCCAGCTGCTCCAGCCACTGCCACAACCTCCTAATCCCACTGTCACCCTCTGCTATGCCCACGTGGGTAATTACTGGTCCTCAGAAAGTTTATTCCCTAAACATCAACATGGAAAATGTCCAATTCAACCCCTCCCTATCCAGGAATACACACATGTATCTCCACCTGCTCCACACAGCTGCAGGTGAGGTGCAGGAGCTCATCCTTGGATCCTATTAATGCCATTTTACCTGTGAATCAGTAAACTCTGGGGAGGTCTTGTTTGAAGCTACAGCAGGAGAGAGATGAAGCTTCAGATTTTGAAGTTCAATGAAACATAACCAAAAAGATTTAAAAAAAATATTGTGTTTTCACCCATCAGAGCAAACCAAACCAGCTTGTTCCACACTGGAGCTAACAACCCATGGACAGTCGCCTCACCTGTCCCAGCTTCCAGCTCTGGGACACAGATCTGACAAAGCAATCTGTATGCAGTCCCTGCAGTTAAAAAGCTGCACAACCTCTCAGCCCTTGTTGGCTTGGGGGAGAAGGCACACACTTCTGCTTCCAGAAGAATCAATGCCAAAAGCCTGGACACAAGAAGAGCAAGTCCAAGGGTCTGGGAGACAACAGAATCATTCAGGAAAAGTCCTCTAAGATCATCAGGTCCAGTCATTACTGCAGCACTTCCACTATGCAGTCTGCAAGTGCAACATCTATAGGCTTTTTCACCACTTCCAGGGACACTGATTCCACCACTTCCTTGGGCAGCCTGTGCCAAAAGTATGACAAACCCTTCCAGGAAGGAATTTTTCCTAACATCCAAATGCAGCAGTGAGCTACCCACAACACATGCAAAAGAATCTGAGCTCTTCCAGCTACACTCTTTTTGCTCTTAATTGGATTTAAAAGTATACCTACCCCTCCCTCTGCAAGAACAAACTCTTATTAAAATAAACCCTCTGATATAAAAAATAACCAGGTTATATACAAGGAAACACATTTCACATCCAAGAAAACTGGAAGACACTGGAGACTGTAAAACAAAGTAGGAGTTCTGCCTGCCTCAAATAGTGCTATTTTTGGTTGCTATTTTGCCTGTGTATAAAACAATATAAAGTATTTAGTGACAGACATCTGTCAGTCAGTAACCTGGATTGCTGCAGGTGAAGCAGAGGAAGAGTCAGAATAGGGACCAACATAACTGGTCTAAAGGACACTGGGCCCTTCATTTCAATTATCTCACTTTTGGCTTTATGAAAGAGACCTTGAGTAATTGTTGCATTAAAGGGTAACTGAGGTTTTAAAAAATACGATGCTGCTTGAGTCAAATCAAACAAAGACCTTAAATTGAAACCATGAGTAGGAGCTTTGCTACTGATTCTTCTGCAGGGCAAAGGTTCAACTCCAAATGCTCTGGATGGCTCCAACCAAACCTTCACAATGCTGACACCAGAGCCAGGGTAGCCTGACTCCTTCAGATTTATAACTTAATGACATGATTTTGAAGTAAACTAATATAATGACTTTTCTCCAGGTGAAGACCCAAGTTCACTAGGATTCATTCTAGGATTCACATAACTTTTTGACTAAAATCCACACTCCTGTAGTCGTTTATTCACCATTTCTTCCTGCGTGATGATCGGCAATCCATATTTAGGGAGGACACCAAAACGAGTTTGAAGAGGAGCTTCTGCCCCACTTCCTGCCCTGGGGAGGTGATGCAGAGAGAGCTGAATCCCCTTGGGGCCAGCAGCTGCTTACCCTGGAGGTTGGTGTATCCCATATGGCCAAACCAAAGTAGTCTTCTTCCAGCAGATTGAGGTGGTCACAGACTTTTTTCAGTAGATCCTGTCCCTTGGCATTTTTCTGCAAATAGACAAAGAAATCCTGTAGGACAGGGTTGGGTTTTGCCTGTCTTTGTTCACAGGAGAGGGGAGGAAGGGAATAGGATCAAACCACACTGTGCACTATCAGTAAGGGGAAAAAGGGTCCTGAGTAGCTGCAAATCATATCTCCTGGCTGTTTCAGAGCAATCCTTGGATTCCTTACAGGAAAGGGCACCAGACATAAAAATTCCATAGAAAGACAACAAGAACCACAGTGGGCCTCTCTCTTTCCACCAGCTCCATGTCTGAAAATCCCTCAAAGCTGGACTTCCCAACACAGCTCAACAGACACTAAGGATCTGTACAGGTTTTCCCTCCCAAGGTACATCTACAGTGCTCATATCTCCCGGGTTCAGGCTGCCAGATGATCAGGTGAGGATCAAGAGATGAAACTGCTGCTACAACCTATTCATTTCAGGAGCAACCTGACTTTTCTTAGGTTCAGAAAAAAGACAGCAGCACATAACCAAAGTCCATGATTTCTGTGGCCTTTCCATCATCCTGCTCTGCTGATAAAAACCAGCTTTTCCCATCAGCCTCATGCACCTAAAGCTGCTCAGCACACAGCTTCCTGCCTCCAGAAATATACTTTGAGCATTCCTATTTCCTCTTTTTCTTTCCCCCTTATCCTGCAGAAGTGAACTGGCCCAAGGAGCAGACACCCTTTTAGTCCAAAAGCATGAAGGAAAACATCCCTGAGGCATAAAACTACGGCAAGCAGAAGCAGCTCATTCCATTGGAGGCTTTGCTAGAAGAAAGTGCATTTCCAGTGATGCAAAATCAGCTTCACTAATGCCCACAGCTCTCCTGTCAGTCATCTCAGCAAGGAAACTGTTCCAAGATCCCTGCCTTGTTTTATTCCTTGGCTTTATTCCAGCCTTTCAGTTGTCAGGTCCTTTGTGCACACATTGTGACTCTATAGGTAACATGTATGTGTTAGCCTGGGTATTCCTCAAGGAATTGGCACTGATAAAGGAATGAAAAAGCTTCCAGGGCTGTCAGTCGGAAAGGATGCCTAAAACCACTGATTCTCCTCGGAGAAAGGCATTTGTGCTGCTCTTTGCCTACACCTTAGCAATTCCTTCCCAATTAAATCTTAATGAACTCTCAAAATGTCAGAGCAGAACTACACTGGTGCTAAAGCCAAGGGTGCTTCTCTAGTTAAGAGGGTCTCACTGACACAGTGGTCCCCCTAACCCTCTGCAGAGCCCACCATCACATTCTGGACCTACAGCGAGACATTTCTTATGTCCTGCCTAAGTCAGGACCCCCCATGGCTCTCTCCAACAGCGTCCATGACAGTATCCGAAGGCATCACTGCAGCAAACCAAGGCACAAAGCCATGACAAACTGTCACCGGGTTTGGGGAAGAGGTTCCTTGGGGCGGCACACAGTCTCCCTGGCCACGGGGAAGGTGATGGGGGCAGTGATGCTCTGAGCTGATCCCAGGCAGTACCAGCAGCGCCATCGTTACACAAACACTCAGCACTGACCTACTTGCCCAGGATCACTCAAGGTGATTGCTCCCAAAAGGAGCCCTGTGCCCAGATACCCTCTCCTGGCCCATTTACCAGCAGGACTGAGGGAAAACAAGCTGGTGGAAGTATGCTCCAATGGTAAGTACCAGATTATTAACATTCTGCACAAGTACTTTGATATTAAAATAGGGATTTCTGCTTGCTTTTTATTGCCCTGATAGAACCACAGCCCTGTGAGAGAATGCACAAAATAAAGGAGAAAAAAAGCTCTCAGATGAAGGGGGTTGCAGTGGTCTAAGTCAACATAATTTTGAATTGTGTACTGGAAATATGTCCAAATTGCAGGCTAAACACAGCATGTTTTTCTTTACATCCAAGCACCAGGAGCTAAGTTAACCAGCAGCCTGAGAGGTAAACGTACCTTGGGGCACTAGAAAAGCACAAATCAATTTTATACAACCTATTTTATTCAAAGCCAAGGAGGCAAAAGTTATTTAGACAGTTGCAACCTACCCCAAAAACCTAAACTTTAGCCTGGGACACAAATGAGATAAATCATGAACAGCAAGTAATATAAAGTTTGTGTTTGTTTTTGTTTTTTTTTTAAACTTCCCCCCACCTTTATAAGTAGTAAGTAAGGCACCCTGGAACTGTAGAACCATAAAAAATAAAGATTCCTAGTACCCAGAGGTTTTTACAACACACTAAATAAGTTGTTATAGCTTACAGCAGGCTTGTTCTGCAGTAAAACCTGTCATGTAATTCCCTGGCAGCACATTAGGCCCCTATTAAATTGTGTTTGTGGCGATTTTTCAAGAGAAGCAGAAGGGAGAGGGAAGAGAGGAGAAGCAGAACCAAACCCCCAAAGTACTTACATCCACAGAACACTCAAAAATGGTATCATCCAGCAAGACGACTTTGCAGTACATGTTTCTGTGTCTTCTCACTGCTTTTTGGGCAGCTTTCAAATCCTTGTCTGCTTTAGTCTCCAGAGACTCTGCCTTAGGTTCTGGCTTGGCACCCTCTTCCTTTGCTTCCCCTTCTTCCCTGTCCTCGAGGTCTCTTCCCTCTGACTCCTGGTCGTCCCTCCTCTCCTCCTGAGCAGGCTGAAACCCCCAATTTAGAGGTGTCAAACAAACAAACAAACAAAGCATCACATGGAACAAGCACTGGAGGGCTGGAATCTCACTCAGAATTCAGTATCCCACTTTAACCTGTAACCCAGGACCTGGAGCAGCAGCTGGGGTGACCAAAGGAATGGTATTAATTTTTAAAATTCTTCCAAGTACTTTTCAAGATTTCATTTTGTAAAGGATGCAATAAAAAAGAAGTAAGGGTTGATTAGAGAAATCAGGGCAGATTACATCATACATTCATGATGTTAGTGACAGCACCTTCTGGACTGGGAAGGTTTTTTTCCTCCCAGGCAGGACCCCCAATGCTCTAACTGCCACTCTGGCATAGCTATTGTTCCAATGCACTGGCCCTTGGCATGGCGAGGGGGAATTGTTTTAAATTGACAGAAGCTAGGTGGGATATTGTGAAGAAATTCTTCCCATGAGGGTGGGCAGGCTCTGGCACAGGGCACCCAGAGCAGCTGTGGCTGCCCCAGGATCCCTGGCAGTGTCCAAGGCCAGGTTGGACACTGGGGCTTGGAGCAGCTTGGGACAGTGGAAGGTGTCCCTGCCCATGGCAGCGGATGGGATGAGATGGGCTTTAAGGCCCCTTCCAATGCAAACCATTGTGGGATTTTATGGTAGCAGTGGCTACTAAAAGGAGGGTCAGGGCTGAGGTTTCATGGCACCGAGCAGCTCTCTGCCACCAAAAAGGGAAGGCAGCCTCCACACCACCGTCCCTTTGCCTACAGAAGCACTTTGTGAGCCAGTTTAATCCACTCAAATAGCAGAAAGAGATGCGGTTTGGGGACAGGAGGAGGAAGCTGGCTTTTTTGGTTTTTTTTTTCCTTCTGCCACTTCAGCAGGTTAAACAAGTTCACAGCAGGCTGTGACGATGCTGGAAGGGGCTGGATGCAGCAGGAACACAGAGCTGCAGCCGAGGAAAAGCAAAACCTTGTCTGTTCAGCCCATCACATCTCATGAAATCACACCCAGACACAAGTGCACAGAGGTATTTAAAAACTAAATAATGTCCACAAGCTGCTGACTTCTGTTCCAGCAGAACTGGGACAATTGGGAGCAGGGAATCAGTCAAAGCTCCTAATGCCCGTTGGTCAGCATTTATTAAACAGCGACACCTTGCAAATGCTTTCACAGCAGAAATATCTGCCGAGTGTCACAGTTCAGAAAGCCACTGACAGTGATCTAAAATAAGAACTAAAATAAAAAGACACAAATGCGTCGTCTAAAATGGCCCATGAAGAAAGGCTGGGGTGCAAATTCACATGGGTTCAGGACCAGCAAATCAGAGATAAACAAAGAAAGAAATCACGTATTAAAAAAACCAGAATGGTTTGGGTTGGAAGGGACCTTAAAGCCCATCTCACCCTCCACTAGACCATGTTGCTCCAACCTGGCCTTAAACACTTCCAACAACAAGTTCCTCTTGAAAATACAATTTCTGGGCTGAAATTGCCTGAAGATCTCCACCTCTTCCCCATCATGCTAATCCCAACCCTCAGAGATATAAAACACAAGCAGAGAACATCCTCTGAATCTTCAGAGGCTCAGAAATTTGGAAAAAGAAAGGAAAAGCTGTTAGCTACTACCCTCTCTACAACTTTGTAATTTTAAGGGGGTGGATTTACAATTATTGCCTACTGACAAAGCTTGAATTTGTAAAGTACTGCTTCAAAATTGAGCATCTGTGGGTATCTGGAGCCACTCTGAACTTAAGGCAATGGGTAAGAAATCCAGATTTCACCCTGTCTGGCTCCAGCAATACACACAGGTTGGCTGAGATGTCAGAAATTCCCAGCTGAGGAGAAGGAATACACACACCTTTTTCCACTCCAGGCTCAAGTAATGGTAGAGCTGCAACCACCCAAGAAGGAAGACAGGGCACCCAGCACCCCCAAATCAATAACAAGTCACAGCTCAGTGAATGTTCCCTGGGGGGGTGTCTGCCTCAATTTCTACTTTAAATTTTTAAACTTTAAATTTTGCACAAAAAATGACCCTGGCTGGAAAGAGCAGACATCAGACATGTCCCAGGAGCTGAGCTCAGCCCATGCGCCATGCAGAAATCCTTGTCTACATGACGCTCAAGCAGAAAATATTTATATTTGGCAGGCTCAGCACTAGCCCAGACAGAGCAGATGACCAAGTCCTAAAATGCCATGCTTGCACTCCTCGAAGTTGAAGAAACCCGTTCCCAAATCCAGGTACTCCTGCAATCTCCACTTTGGACCACTGACCTGCCTTGATCCTGCTCACACCAAGGACATCCTGATGATCAACCCTGGTTTTAGACCCAATGAATGTGAACCCTCTGTGTTCTAATGTGACATCCCATGCCTCAGCAGAGCAATGATTCAGCACCGGGCATTTTAAATTATGCTGTGGAGTGTGACCCTAATTCCCAGAACAAGTACTTTGCAAGTCTGATGCTGGGATGCAATAGTGGGAAGTACACAATGAAACACAGGGAGCTGACAAGAGACTTTTTGGCTTCTCATGACCTTTTCTGGTCAAGCTCACCAGTCTGGGATATGAAGTTGTTATAGTTCTGGCCATGAAGACAAATTTTAAAGCAGCAGGGAGCATGTCCCACAGAATGGGGTGTTTTACCTGTGTTTCTGCACTGCTCAAGGAATGGAGATCCAGCGATGGATCAGTTTTGAGCTCAGGCTCAGGAGCTGCAATCGGGGCTTTCACCAAGATGTCTTCATTAGGGCTAGCTCCTAATCCTGCGTCTTTCTGGTCACCTCCTGCCTCTTTAGGAGCATCAGCATCTTTGTCCTCTTCGGATACCTGAGACTTGGGCCTCCTGAGGAAGGAGGAGAAGAGGCGTGAGAGACCCCGGCCCTCAGAGGTGCGACGTTCTTTCTTGCTCTGCTCCTCGTGTGTGGGGGTGTCTCCGTTGGAGGCCTTCTGTCTCTGGGGCTGCCTCTCCGGTGTTGGCTGAGCCCCCTCCTCCAGGGAAGCCTCTTGCTTCTGTGTTTCAGCAGCTCCTTCCTCCCCCTTGGCTTGCTGCTGCTCTGAGTTGTCAGCGTTGGACGCTGGGCTCTTTTCTGTTGTCATAATGCTGTAGGAGAGGAGCAAAAGGGCTCAGTCAAGAGGTTTCCAATACCCATGTCCGACTGAGCTATTCAAACCAACCAGCAGCACAGACATGCCATGCTCACCAGTCACACCACCCTGTCACACGACCAGAGCGGAAGGGACCCAGAGGGATCAGAGTCCAACTCTGAAGTGAATGGCCTGTAAGGGGATGAAACCCTGGCTGACTCCAGCCTACAAAATCAGCAACAGCAAAGTCATTCCTTCAAAGCTACAGTTTGCTTTGAAGATAGTCTTTAAGGTCCCTTCCAACCTAAACCATTCTGGGATTCTATGATCTAAAACACACCAAACCACCCTGCTACGGACAGGACCCGTCAGTGTTGAGCAATTACATTGCTCTGAACCAGACGAATCAAGTGGAGCCCAGCAGGCTTTGGGATTCATAGGATATTTGCACTACACACTGGAAAAACGTCAAATGAAAAGGTTTCC
Organism: Tichodroma muraria; assembly: GCA_013390105.1. Lineage (NCBI taxonomy): Eukaryota > Metazoa > Chordata > Aves > Passeriformes > Sittidae > Tichodroma > Tichodroma muraria. The sequence goes on from WAAG01000151.1 coordinate 104,653, forward strand.
AAACAACATCTGTAATGGAGAGCAGATTTCCTCAGAGCTTGTGTTATTATGGTGATGCAATGTTTATTTCAACTTTAGCCTGGGCTGTTGACACAAAAAGATGGAAATCACATGAGAAGAGTATCTATTTAAGGTATAAAGAGGACCCAAAATAATCATGCTTTAGAGGGGATAGAACTAATCTTTGCGCACCGCATCACATGTATCTGCAGCAATAAATTGCTACTGCTTACACTGAGCAAATAGCATATAATCCAATATGCCTCAATCCCCCAGCCCGAGCCTCAGTGTATAAACATTTGCTCAAAATACATACTTAAAGTTAAGAAACATTCCAAGATGTCCTCCTCCTACATATTATTGCATTCATCGACTTTAATTTAACTCATCCTGACTGCTAAAAGAACCAGAGTGCTTGAAGTAGGAAAGTCGTCCCAGCTCTTCAAAGGGCTTTCCCCTTGAATTTAATGCAAATATTTCATATTATTTCTAACACCATGGTTAAGTCAGCACAGCATCACAGACCTTCCCTGAATTTGTTTCTGCAGCAACACAAATTTCCTGAGGTTTGGTTTGGGGTTTTTGTTAGGTTTTTTCACTTGGACTCAGCCCTACCAGGCAGCCTTGAACATGAGCTGCAGTGCTCATTTTAGCATGGTCTCCTGAAGAAGACAGAATTGCTCTCCACTCACCATCTCCCCTCTGTGAACTGCTCTGGGTATTTCCAAACCCAATGGAGTGGCAGAGGCCACTGAAATAGCAGCTTCCAACGTGCACTGAAGAAACAGGCACCCAAGTAGAGAACCTGCATCACGAGCACCTGATGGACCAGGCATGCTACAAGGCAAAGAGAGTGCTCAAACCCAGATGTGCCCAGATGTGTCTGCAATCAGTTTGCAGGTGGCAGCATATGTGTGACTTGTCCTTGCAGCTCTTAATTCTGCTGCCCTTCCTCCTGCAATCCCTTGCCACAGATGCTGCTGGCCCCGTTAGCAACCCATGGCCCCTACTGCAGAGAACCCCAGCCACCCGCGGCCCATTTCTGCTCTTGTCAGCTCTCCAAGAACTCCTGGAGATGCCACAAGGCAGTGAAGAGGCCAAGGACTCTGTTCAGCCAAACATTCATCACCCCAAACCCACTATGCCAACACCCAGGGCAAAGCTCCCAATGCCCCAGCACACATGGAATGAAAGGAATGTTCTGCAAGCCTGTCCCACCACAACCACACACCAGCAGCCAGCTCCCTCTAGCACCAGCTGTTGGAGCAGCCTACTTTGTAGTTGCTTCCCACTGTGTTTGTTTTGAATAAATACATTTGTAGGAATCATTATCAAAATGCACAACGTTGGACGAGTTGCTCTTCAAACCAAAAAGGCAGAACCAAAGCTTTGGAGATGACGTCGGTGGGGAGGGCACAGCTGAGGAGCAGCTCTTATCGGCTGCAGGAAGCCCCAGGGACAGTCCACAAAGGAATGTTTCCTCTGGATGTACTTTTCTCTCTTTAAACACCAACAACTTGGAACAAGATTTGTTGACTTGCTTACATTTCAAAGCCGCAGTCATGGACCTTTTCCGGCACAGGAAGGTGGGTCTGGCTGGCGATGAGCAAACATCTCCTTATCTTTCCTCCAGCCCCCGAGAACCACACTGCAGCTCAGCCAGATCCCTTCAGCAACACTGGGGATGCAGAGATGGGCACGTAGGAGCCCATTTTTTCCCAATAAACATTTCATAGCTGCCAGCACCAATAACTCACTGGATACAGCAAACATCTTGCTGCGAGACCCAAGTGCACTGCTCCAATGCATGGGCTCCTGTCTGGCTCCCTCCCTTGGAAGTTTTATGTTCAGAAATTATTTTCCCTACATTCGTTATCAAAAGCAAAGAGATTTGTAAGTAACATAACAGAGGTAGTCCATGGCAAGGGGGTGGAACGAGATGGTCTTTAAACCTTCCAAAGCCAGTCTTTGATTCTGTGATTATACAGGGCAGAAAACAACCTTTCCTGTAAGGAGATGGGTGCCAGGTGGTGTTTTATTTCCAACTCAGCCGACACAAAGCGAGGTTCCCACTCCACTGCTCTTCAACCCATCCTTTGGTGAAAGCACTGCCCACAGCCAAACCACAAGCAGGTTTTCATTTAAATTAAATTTTCTTCCCTTGCTATTCCATAAGGTGATTCTGCTGAGCCTGCAGGTGCCTCGGGAGCTCCCTGGATGCTGGAGGAAGGTGCTCTGCTATTGTATGAGCACTCAAGCAGCGCTGTTCACCTGCTCTGAACTGCCACATTGTAAATACTTCATTTGGGGGGGGCTTGCTTTGGTAGAGGCTGAAGTTTTGATGTCAAGACATCCTGTAAAAGGCAGGCTCTTCCCAAGTCTGGAGTGGAGAAGGTGTTAAACACTATGGAAATAAGCAAACTACAACAAAGCTCAGATATGATCCCAGAGAGAGATTTCGGAGTAACAATCTCATCAGAAAAGAGTACAAATATGTAATTACATCTAAGCATTTTTAAGCTGAAGAACATCCTGAAGATAAGAAGGCTTTGGGAACAGGAAGCAACCTGAAGAGAAAGGTACTAAATATTTCCATAGTTGAAAACAGGCTTTGCCCTGCTGAGGACACCTGCACCATGGGGTGACCTCCCACCACCACCATCCTGTCTCATCTGAACCGAAGCAGCCCCCAGGGGAGGACTTGGACCTCCTCAGAAATGTCAGTGCTTTGGTGATGAAGAGGGAGCTCCACAGATCTTCTCTCGAAAGCCATCAGCAACTCTGAACAACAAATGTCAAAGCAAACCACTGCAGGGGCACCTCCTGAACCTGCTGTACCTGCAAAGACCCTACAGCCCCCCAGTACTCAAGTCCCCCAACCTCAGTGCTTATCCTTCTTTCTGGCCAAAGGCACAGCTGTAGGGAACACACAGTATCTCTGTGGGCTTGGTGGAATTCATATATACTCATCCCTCTTTCCTGCATCAAAATCCATGAAACAAAACAGACTTAAAAGAAGCGCAAGTACTCATTGTTTATCCTGCTCCCAACATACATGGTTCAATCATAAAATCATCAAATGCTCTGGGTTGAGGGGACCTTAAATTCACCTCATTCCAACCCCTTGGCACTGGCAGAGACACCTTCCACTAGACCAGGTTGCTCCAAGTCCCATCCACCCTGCACTAATTATCTGGTGAGCAGAAGATGGATAAACTCAGTTTCATCCCCACACAGCTCCATGGGTTCTGGCACTGGGATCTCTCCATGGGTTGCAGACATCAGAAGACAATCCCAATCTAAGCCAAACCATCCTCATTTTCCAGCCTGCACACAGACACACACACAGAGATTTATCTAAAAGATTTTAGAGTAGCTCAAAACACTGCAACAGCTCCTGGTTGAGAAAGCCTTCAATCCTCAAGAGAAAGCTAAATCCTTACCTTATGGCACCTGTGCTCTGGAAGGTTCTCATTACGTGATGGCACCTGAGTTCCCTGAAAATGACAGTGCTGTTCATTTGGGCTGTTCCATGATGAGTTACAGAGGCTCAATGAAACAGGCAGGCTTAGATATGTGTCTGTCACCCTCTCCTACCTGTCAGCCTACTTCAGCTTCTCTTATTTAGGCACCCAATAAGTTTAGTGATAGTAAACTGAACCTATGCTGAAGGAAGGAAGAGTTAATTAGAAAACAGGAAGAAATTCCCGCCTGCAAGGGTGGTGAGACCCTGGCACAGGTTGTCCAGAGAAGCTGTGGCTGCCCCTGGATCCCTGGAAATGTCCAAGGCCAGGCTGGATGGGGCTTGGAACAACCTGGGATAGGAGAACATGTCCCTGCCCATGGCAGGGGGTCGATGACACAAGCTTTAAGGTTTCTTCCAACCCAAACCAGTCTGTGATTCTGTGAAAAATCTAACTTATCCCTGTTTCCAAGCCTGGAAAAACAATTTATGGCTTATGTCATAACCAGTGGCTTAGTCCTTCAGAGAGAGAAGAAAAAAGACTGTCCATGGGAAAGGTTCAGTTCTTGGAAACAAACTGTCTCACAGAGACATATCTGAGATATCACCCAGATAACGGATGGGACAAACTGTCTTGACCTTCCTACGCAAAAATGTATGGCTTCACTGAACACTGCTGCTCCAGCAAGAGCTGGAGACAATGACAAGACAGAAATTTCTGCTAAAAATAGGCAAAAATCAAATAGTTTCAACAACAGTGTGGTGGGTTTTTTTTAAATGCATTCCTTCCCATTTCATAAGGTGCATGAAAAGCACATAATTCACCAGGGAAACTACACAGAACACTGCTTGAAATAGAGAGCACAGCCTGAAAATTCAGTTTTGTCAAGACCTGGTGCACATGCAAAAAACCTGTGGGTGGGAGAGGAGGAAACTGCAGCTGCCACCAGCACAACTCATTCAACGTGTGTGTTATGTGTCCTACATGTGATTTTTACTATAGTAAAGAAAACATTGGGCAGAGCTTGAAGCAACCTCATCTAGTGGAAAGTGTCCCTGGCCATGGCAGGGGGGTAAGAATGTGATGGGCTTTAAAGTCTCTGCCAACCCAAACCAGTCTAAGATTCTATGACCAAAGCAGAGAGCTGTTTGCTTGGGGGTTTCAAACAAAGTAAGAAATTCAAACGCAATAAAATCAGCCTCTCAACAGAAATTCAAACAACTTTAAAATACTCTAAAGACTCAGAACCTTTCAGAATTTATTTAATACATTTTATTAGAGGAGTAATTAGTGCTGACATTTTATAACCCCTCTTAGAATTAACATGTCTCATCTTTCTGTACTGGTACTTTGGATCCTGAACAAAACGGATGCAGTCACTCAGCCTGACCTGAAGGGTAACCGGAGACTTCAGGAGCTTCATTGAACAGGGAGAAAATAAACTACCCAACACAACACAGATGGCACATTACAACTGCCTGGATTTAATTCTCACCAGACCAGCCCTGGTAATCTACTGCATGTCGGCAGCACGGTGCTCCTCTCCCATCTCCTGCTATCGTACAGCTTTCCTATTTAAATGAGGGCAAAAATAGTAGCTCACCATCTGCTGAAAGCAAATCATTTACGTTAAATTGAAGACTGGGCTTATAAAATGACCTGACTAAATGGAGCAGTAAGTGCATTACAACCAAAGGGACCTGAGAGCTCCTTCTCCGTATCCTCAAAAATCCTCCTGGATGCTACAGAATTCCTTACATGGAAAATTCATGGGCTTTGATCATTGGTGAAGTGCTGAAATTTAAATGAAAACATGTACTTGTCACTGGTTCCTTGTCTACAGCAATGGGCTTGGAGAGGCTGCCCGTGTGGGACCTGTCTGGAAAACTCACTTGAACTTGGAGCAGTTGGACCCAGAACAGAGACACGGAAAAGGCATGTCTACCAGACTGCCAGCAAAATCAAGCTGCTCATAGACTATTCCTCCTCCCATTGCAATGCAGTAGTTGGTTAAGAAGACTAAGAAAAGCATCAGTTAAATACAAATTATGTTTCCTCTTCAGAAGCAAGCAGTAACTCTTGGAGCTCCCTTCCCTTCTGCAGCAGAGGCCAGAGCAGAAACAACATGGTTTGGTCTCAAACACACAGTGCCTGATGGGGCTGCTTCTGCAGAAACAGGCTTCTAAACCCTCCCGGAGGACACAGGGGCTCAGCCTGGCAGGCAGCAGTCACTCTGAAACCCTCCTCTGCCGAAAGCCGGTATCTGCTCGACCCTGCGGAGGGAGGGAGGGATCCATCCAAGCCCATCCCCACCCTACAGGCAGCTCAGCTCCTGCGTGGTGCAGATAACATCCTGGGGCTGCTCCCTCCACCAGCCTCCCATGGAAACGGGGAGCACGAGCATCTGGCAGGCGCCAGAAATCTGTGCAAAGAAAAGCAGCGGGAATGGCGCTTACAAAAGCACCATGAGCGAGCCACTACATCGCAGGGAAGCAATGGCAAGGAAAGGCTCCGTCACAGCAGGTCACTCCATCACAGCCACTCCTGACTCCGCACCAAAGGAATACCCGTGGTGGCGATGACAGCACAGCAGAGATGACGATGCCTCTCCCTGCAGCGGCATTCCACTTGTTAAAGCAACAGTTCAACAGAAATAAGCAATAGCTCTCCATCAGCTGAACAGGAGGATTTTTCCATGAATTATTCATAAGGTGCTTTTTTTCTGCCTGAACACAGATGTGTTTACTTACACTATGCCTCATTTACACTCAAGGTTTAACATACCAGGGCTCATATTCTTTCCTTACAGTTTCCCAAGAATGGGAGTAAAGCAATCTTTGCTTTTGTTGCTCTCCCTTTGGTTGCTTCCAAACCAAAGCTATAATTAGAAGCCCAGAGGGTCTCCTGCACGCTCCTTTGATAAAGAGCTGCCTGCTAGATAAATACGCCCCCTGCACACACATACACACACACACAGACACAGAGGCATCTGCCAGGATGAACCGCTGCTACACCAAGAGCCAGAAGGATGTTCGATGCTAAAACCTCTTAAGAGGCTCCATCACTGACTGCCTCAGTTCACACACATGGGCTCTTCCTCCCCTGCATGCCAGGGACATTACACTTAAGTGCTTCATTTGTTACTTCACAGCTTTAATGCAATTTGCATTCACTCAAGTACCTCAAATACATCTGCTGCACCCTGGTACAACACCCCAAATTCATTAAAAATAGCCATAATCACATAGTTATTCGGATGTTATTAGCACACAAGAAATGCACAGTATTTGAACTATCTGAGGGAACCACTTACAGGAAAGGCTGGAAAAACAAGCACTAGGTTTGTTTTCTGCCAAGCCCTTGTGAAAGCTGGATGAAAAAGCTGGATGAAAACATCCTCAACCCTGGCTTTCAGCTGTGATTACTGCTTCAAAACTGCCATCAAATATCGCAGAATCCTATAATGGTTTGGGTGGGAAGGGACCTGCAAACTTACCTCATTACACCCCCTAGCAGGGAGAGCTTCCACTATCCCAAGCTGCTCCAAGCCCCATCCAGCCTAGCCTGGGACACTTCCAGGGATGGGACAGCCACAGCTTGTCTGGATACTCTGTGCCAGGGCCTCCCCACCGTCC
>WAAG01000151.1:113626-148767 GCA_013390105.1 Tichodroma muraria
CTGGGAACAGCAAAGCATCTTCTGCGGGCACTCTGCACAGGAGGAAGGTGAGGAGACCCCTCCTCCAGAAAGCTCCCCTCTTTTTTTTTTTTCTCCTTTTTTAAAAAATATTGCAGGTGATGGTTAAATTCTGCACCACTCCCAAAAAAATACCCATGGAGACGATCCTACCGCACATATGCAGGGTCTGATCTGTGCCCAAGGACAGCAGGCAAACATCCAAAACCTGGGTGTAACTGTGTTCCCAAGAGACCTGGTCCACAGACAAAAGGCAGAAAACCCTTACTCAGCTGCTCCCCCAAACACTCAGAGCCAGAAGTCCGAAGCTGTTGTTAAGCCTCAAGGTACTGACTCCATTTAATTGGGACAAACTCCAGTGCCATGAGGGCCCCAGCAGGATGTTGCCACAATGAATGCAGCATCAGAAGAACACTGAATGTCCCAGGAACATGCTTGGACACTTCACACCACCTCCATAGGGCTAGTTTTCTTCCCAGCTTTCCTGCTCATGATGCTTAATGACCACAAAGTCACCCTTGACCCTGGGGAGGCTCCACAAGCCAGGTAGCAAGGGAGAAGATGGTTCCTGGAAAATCAAGGCGGGTTTTGCAACACCTCCCACGCAGAGGATGATCTCCAGAATCCCTACAGGGATCCTGCACCACAGGGCAGGCGACACGCACACGGAGTAAAAAAAGCAATGGGATAGCAGTGCTTAGATTAACGAGACATCCTCCTTGGCAGTCTCCATCCCATAAAAAACTCATTCTCCTCTTAGCAAGGCTAGGGAGAAGCCCTCAGTGAACATAGCTTCCTAATATTTCCATTGCACAGTGTTCTTTGTCCTCTATTTGCACAATTTGGCCTGTTTTGTGCGTGCAAAAGCACTTCAGGGATGCCCGGAGGTTCTGACCTGTGTCCTCACACACATCTCGCTTCTGCTTCTACACAAGATCCCACACCACCATCCAGAACAGCCAAAGAGCTGGGGATGGGTACCGAGATGGTGGGAGGCACCAGGACACCAAACTAACACGAGGTGACACAACTGTCCCTTTCCCAAGGCTGCAGCCCAGCGTGGCTGGCAGGGATGAAAATCCTCCCATCTCCACCAGGAACAGGAACCAAACAGAAGGGGAATGTGAAGCAGCAATTAAATAGCAGCATGTGCAGCCAGCAGTGAGTTAGGGGCATGTAGTGGAGCAGCTAAATCCTGCCACCTCCCAGAGCTGCTCTTTTCGTGAGCCAAGGTCTGCAGCAGAATCCCTCCCACCCCCCACGGCTCGGCCTCCAGCCGTTTCCACCAGTCTGTTTTTTCCATCCAGCAGTGAAATCAGGCTGCTTCAGTTTTTAATCCCCTTAATTAGGGGTGTGCAGCAGTCTTCATTCCTTAATTACCATCCATTGACACATCTGATGCAACACATTTACAAACAACCATTTTCACTGAAGATGGCTCTGAATCAAAATTGCTGTCAAATTCCCACACTGGCTGTGCAGTGTCACCAACAGGGAGAAGACACGACATGGCATTCCAGATGCTTTAACAAGACACACAGCTTGGAAATGCTATTTTCATTAAACAACCACCTGTTTTTTTGGCAGGATGCAGGTGACTCCAGAGCAGAGAAACAACTGGCACTCTGAGGCTTCAGAATGGGAGCGCAGCTCTCAGAAATTTACATCAAAAGACTGACCATTTCAGGCAATCTTCTCAATACTGACCCACGGAATGGAGGGATGGCATTTCAATGCCTATCCTGATGATTTTGGTCCATCACCATTGAGTAGCTCAGTTAAAGGCAGACAATGGGAATGCTCCATTTCAGCTGCTTACCTGTCAGGAATCCCTTTGATCCTCTGGGACAGCAAACACCCAGTGAGCACTTTATCACCCCCACTTTTGCTGCAGAACCAAAATAGTGACACTGACACCTTCTGTCTGCCCACGGAGCCATGGCAGCCTTATCCCACAGGGAGCCTGTGCTCACTCCTGCTTTGAATTATTGCCCCAGATCCCGTCCTGAGGCACTAATGGCTCACCAGGGCACAGCAGCTGAGCTCCAGCCAGCAGCCTGGCCTATAAGCAGTAGGAAATAGCAAACAGGATATTAAACACCATCATGGGGGGAAGGGAGAACACTGATTTAAAGAATGAGATGGAAGATAAGATGGTATTGTGAGGGTTTTTTTTCCACCACTGGAGACACAAGTAAGGATCCATGCTGGTTTCCGCAGCACACTCTGCTCAGCTCCGGCATCAGTCCAGGGTGGGTCTCTGCAATTTGCATGGAGGAAATGTACACAAACATTGCTTTCTTCAGACTACAGAAAGGAAAAGGAAGTGGTGTTCACCCTCAGTACAGCAGGGAGGGGTCAGAAATACACTTTGCACCCACATTCAGGGGCTGTTTGCACATATTTTCGGTTGCCGCCCTCCTTTCTGTGCTGGATGGGTTGGTGCGGGAGGCTGTTGTGGGTTGTGATTTCACTGAACAAACACCAGCGCGGGCCACGTTCCACTGGCTCTCAAGAGGTATTTCTACCTCTTCAACAGCCATCTTTGCCACCCAGCACACCATAGCAGGGTTAGTGCCGAGTATCACACTGGCGCTCTGGATGGCCTTTGTGTTTCTAAACAAAACACGGCAGCACCTTCCCCTCCAGCTACACGTAAAGCCCACTGATCCGAACACTGCTCCACTCAGGAGCCCCAACGACAACATACGCTAAAAGGATCTCCCCCGCCCTCCTGTCCGGCTGCACCAGACCTGCTCTTTCTTCCATCACCCCCTGATTTCCTCCAATCTTCTCCCCACTTCCAAGGGCTGCCCAGGACCCCCTTCCCCACCAGCTCACACTTTTCCACCCAGTCCTCTCCCTACTATCCTGTATTACATGCCACACTGGGAGAAGTTTAATGTCCCTGAGGGCGTTAAAGGGAGCCTGGGCATGAAGTCAGGTGGGCATGTGCACTGGGGAAACCGGGGCAACACGTGGAAGTTGGAAACCAGCTTTCTCCATCCCCACCGGTGCCAGTGCAACCTGCCATGACACAGCCAGAACACTGCTGGCCACCACCAGCTGAGAAGACAACAATAAACAGCTTCCAACTGTTTTAACACTGCAATATTTTTAAATAAATGAAGAGTCAATAAAGACAAAATCTTTTCTTTAGTAGGGATAAAGCATATGCAGAAAACAGTAGCTGGTTTAAATTTCTCCCTACTAAAGTAAATTGTACGTGGGGCTAGTGATGCTTCCTGGATAAGCTACTGGCCTTATATACACTATTTAGCATCCCATTGACACTTATGAGTTAGGTCTCAAAATAATCCTTATTCTATTCAAAGTGTGCGCTTGTGTGTATACACACAAACCTCCAACAATATAATAAACCTCCTTATATACACTATTTAGCATCCCATTGACACTTATGAGTTAGGTCTCAAAATAAACCTTATTCTATTCAAAGTGTGCGCTTGTGTGTATACACACAAACCTCCAACAATATAATGGTGGTAGAAACAACCACATTTTTTTTGGAGAAGCTTTGCTTATTTTTCCCTCTTTTATGTTTAAATCCTTGTGCAATTGCTTCATGCACAGCTGAAGCCACACTAAGCCCAAGAGTGCTTCATCCAGCTGAAAGCTCCATAGACTCACATAGGACTCATCATAGCTCAGGTATTTATCAACTATCAAAAGCAACAGCAAATTAAGAATAAAATACAGTGTTCTCAGTATTTTTGACCCAAAATCAATTGGTCTTGCCCAGTATTGGGGACTAAATGGAGAACCCCAGCTAAAATTATGCTGCTAAAGGGCTGCGAGTCCCACAGTCACAATTCCAGACAAGTGAGCCACTCTTTTCACCGCGCTGCTGACAGCAGGAGCCACACAAAAATATTGCTGAAATCCACATTCATGCAGCACAAGGGAGTAAAATGCCACATAAATCCTCTTTTCTGCAGGCTCTGGTGATACCATTGTTCGGGTTAAAATTGCCATGAGAAGACCCTTCAAACAAGGCCAGGGTGAAAGAGTGGAGAGAGCAAAAAGCATCAGTGAGCTCACCCAGGTGCCCCAGCCAAGTGGCTCCTGCCAAACCCGCTCTTTGGTCCTCCAATAAATATGTTCTTAAACCACCTCCTCTGCACTTCCTTTAGGTTCTCTTTCTATACACACAATCCAAAGGTAAATAGTCGCCTGTTCCTCTCTAAGATGAAAAAAATGAACATACAAACGAGGTCTGAGCAGATTGAGCTAACTGGGAGGCACTTCCTTGTCAGTGTAAGCTGTGAGCAGGGCAATACAGAAAATAAAAGTAGGGAGATGGGAGCCCTCGCAGCAGGAAGAAGTGTAGTTTAAGAGTAAAAAGCAAAAACAAGACAGAAACAAATGCAACGAACTGATCTCTGGTTAGGACATCAGCGCACAGCCTGAGCTCACTCCAGCTCCCCAGCTAAACAAGCTGCAAAAACTCTTAAGAAGTGAATTACAACTCCACAACACAAACATTTCATTCTCTTATTCCTAAGCATGGGAGATGTTTAAAAAGTATCTGCCTTACCAGGCTGTGTTCCTGGTTCAGCACCCAGGGAAGGAGAAGAGGACCTGCCCTGCCCTGCAGGCTTCGGCTCACTGGCTGGGCTTTGAAGAGACTTCGTTGAGCACGGACCTCGCTGGCGTCACTGCCATGTGGATTTGCCGTTTCTCAGGCATTTTACCTGCTGACATTACAACTGCAAGCCTGTTTGTTTCATTAAACCATGCTCCTACTCTTAAGCTACCATCCAATTACTGTTCCCAATTACTCAGCGCTCAAGAGCCGACATTAATTACAGATCCCTGCGAACGAGGCTGATGCCTACTGAACTGCACAGAGCTAGAGCATCAGGATCAGTCTCTCCTCTGGGAGAAGAAACAGAGATTCCTTGTCTCAGTGGTGGATTAACAGTCCTGAGCATGAAGGGCAGGTTTGGTGAAAACAGACAATGAGCATCATAGCCTCAATGCCCAGATTTCAGGAGCCCTTTGGATCTTGCAAGTATCCACAGCAATAAATATCCATTTTTCCCTATGGGATTCAACAAAACACAGGAACAGTTCAAGCCTGGGGATGCTATCCCAGAAATCTCTGGGATTAAGGGCACACATCAGCGACAGCAGCCAGTGCTATATTAATACCTGTGAGTTTTAAGCGCCTTTGGCAAAGCACTCAAAACCAGGAGGATGAAGACCCCAAACTCTATGTGAGAAATGCCTGAATACCATGGCCCTTCAAGCACAGGTCACTTTATACCAATAACTGAGCTGTTCAACAACAGACCTGTGAGGTTAAGACCCAAAACAACTCCCTCTGCAGAGCCCAGGGACACACGAGTACAACATGAGCCTTCGCGAAGGGCACAGAATGCCCATTTGCCTTCACACAGTGGCGTCTGCAGACAGCAGCATAACAAGTTATTTTGCAACTCACAATGCTCAGATTTAATAATTCCCCTAGTGCAAGACATCCTTCTCTTGGATTTGGAGAAGGATCCTGTAAACTCTGGCCTCTTTTTTTCCTTTCTACAAATAGATCGCTATTGCACAATGCACTGATGCAGTGCCACTTGCATGAAACAGCAACATGCCAGAAGGAAACAGCACTTCACCATGATTATCTACTTATTTTTTAATTGAATATTAGATATTTTTTCTCAAAAATGTGTTTATCTTTGCATGGTGCACTGCACTTTCAAAGTGTTTCACTTTGCAGAACCAGTGTTTGGTTTTTTGTTTGTTTTGCATTGCAGAACTCAGTCTTTACAACAGCAGAGAAGATCAGCACTAGACTTCTAAACACAAGAGGAAAAATAAAAAGGTGAACAATTCTTCTCTGTGCTTCACTTCTGCTCCCAGACCTTGCCACACACAGCTTTTGAGAAAAAAATCCAAGTTGTAGTACTGGGGTGGGAAACACCATGGTGGCTTGAACTGCTCACACCAGGGACATGCCAGCACGGGGACACAGGGAGCACATCCCACATCTGGGACAGCATCGGTCAAGTACTGTGGAGCAGCAGAACATGCTTCTATATAACCCACAATATATTTCATATTAAGAGCAGCAATTAAATCAATTAGTGGTCACTCAGCGAGCTGCTACTTTACAAAAGTTCATTTTAAGCAGTAAAACCAACTTCCAGCACAGTTTAGAATGAGAAGGTGCCACAAAAGCATACACATGCTTGTGCCATTGGGAAATCGAGAATGGCTGCATAGGCTTCTGCAGCAGGTCGCTTATACCAAACACTTCATTAGTACCAGATGGGTGGATCTCAGATTCCAAATGAAACATACACATCCCCATTTACAGTGATTCAACCCAAAAAAGCCAGTCCTCCAACTAAAATGCAAGTGCCACATCCATTTTTGTCCAGAGCAAGTGCAGATCACATATATGATCACTGCAAAAGCCATAAGGGACTGTGCTGGGTACCACACTGGCTAATTACTTGTGTGGCAAATTATCAACTTAAAAATCAAATATCTGTACTGCTCCAAGCTGAATATTTTCCATTTTGCATTTTTTTCCAATTTGCATTTTTAAAAAAGTATAATTCACTGCTTGGAGCAGCAAAGACACTCTTTTTTTTAAACACATCAACAGATCTCAAGCCTATTTCCCAAAGCTCATCACTCCCAATACCTAGAGGTCTGGATCTTTTCATGTCTGAAAATCAACTCTTAATTTTAAGTTTTCACAAAGCCTGCTTTCTTGTTTTCAAGAAACTTGCCCCATCCTGAGCTCTAGTGACTCACACCCAGATTTCTCTGACTTGCAGCACCTGAACTGACTGCACCCATGAAACACCTTGTGACTAGACAAAACTACAGCCCCTGCGTGGGAAAGCAGGGCAACGAGATTAACTCAGGAAAACAGACAAAAACTGCACGTTCCTCAGGCCCTGTTTCTTCTGGAGATGTGGAACTGAGCAACTGCTGGGCTTGGCTGACACAGGGATGTTGAGATGACGCTCCATCTCATGAAGTCCAGACAGCTGCGTGTCTGCCCTGTTTTCCTAAATCCCAAACGCTCTTGCTCCAATAGCACAGCTCTGACAATGCTTTACAACAGAGAGGCTTGTGCTTTTCTCTCTCCACTTGTTTTTTGTTTTAAAGAAATGTCTCAAAATATTTTCTCAGGGAGTGTTTCTGCTAAAGGGAATTGGGGAAAAATACAAGCAGATACTTGAGGCAGACAGGAACCACCCACTCACAAACCTCCTGTTTCAGAGGTGCACAGCTGAAGCTCCAGTTGATGCTCTCTCCCCCCCCAGTCTAGAAAATTTATTAGAACAAGTGTTTTAGTAAAAAACCGAATGTTCTCCACCAATCCTACAGTGTTTTATTAGTGGTAAAACTGAAGTGCTATGAAAGTCACAATTATTTAAACCTCAGTTTCAGTGTAACTCATCACTCCCTGGTTTTCTGCCACAGTCAGAAATTTCAGGTTAACCTGCTTCCAAAACAAGCAGAATCTATCAACAAATTTTCAGCTGGTTTTGTAGTTAATACATCAAAAGGGCAGAGTTCTTTGTTTCCTTGCATTTGTGTTTTCAAAGGCCAGGCAGGAGGTGGTACCTCTCCACAGCAAAACCAGAGCTGAGTGTTTTTTGCATCTGCTCTTACCACAGGAGTAATTTACAACTGTTTGTGCTGAGAAATCATGGGAAATTGGTTAATGTACAACCACTTCCCCCAGCAGCATCAGCCCAGCAAACAGAGCCAACCCTGTAACCAGGTTAGCACCTCACTGAGACACCAATGAGCTTCGTGCACGCCTTCCAACCTTCTGAACGTGTGTGTGATGGAGCTGCGGGCACAGGGCACTAGCACCTCTCCTTCACCTGGGTCTGCAGAGAATCTTATCACTGGCACAGATGCAGCTGTGCATCTACCTCAAAAAAAGGAGAAAAAAGTTTAATTCCTCTGTATTTGTATATGCTGTGTATAATATAATGTATTTGCATTCCCAGATCACCAGCCTTTGCTGTGATTAGCACTGTGCAGCTCAAACCCACCACTGCAATAATCAAGCAATGCTCATGCTGGAGAGTCCAGCTCAATTATAAAAAGAAATAAACCTGCAAGAAAAGCATCACAGTGAAATACCAAAATTCTCTAATTGCAAGCCTCCTTGCTTTGTGAATTCATCCCTCATGTCCATTATCTACTCCCATTCCTGCCTCTGGAGACACGCAGGCAAGTAACACTAATAGATTCAGTTTCCCCAAGCGTTCCCTCTCAATTCATTATGCAACAGGGACCCTTTTTTTAATAAACCTCATCTTAGCAAAAGGAGTATCGCCATATGTCATCATCAGGGTAGATGAAGAGAGTCAATCATCATTTTTAAATAAGCCAAGAGCAGCAGCTGCAAAACATGAAGACACTAACACTGTCCATGCTACTACTGGTTTCCCCACCAGCATCCGATGGGTGTTTGCAGGTGGGAGGAAGAGCACCTGAACCAAGAAGAGGAATGTTTGTTTTTTGGTGCCCCAAAACTGAGGGGACGTGAGATACCAGCTACTCAAAGCATCTTGCTTCAGAACAAAACAAAATAAAAAATCCTGGTTCAGTGTGTAAACAGAGGAAAAAAAGTCATTTTTTGAGACGAACATGCTTGGACACCACAAGTCCCTTGGCTTCTCGTTATCAAAGGGATGAAGCATCCCAAATCTCACTGAAGAGATGGGCAGGGATGGGGTCCTGCACTGGGATGGGCACAACAGCTGCTCTGATCTCATCAACCAACCCCATCTTTATTCTACCATTTCCTGGAGGAGCAAAGGAAAGATCAGAGACAGGTGGGAGCAAACAAACTGATACTGTCACCCATAAACAAAGAAAGTGTTTTTCAAAGGCAGCATCTAGGCAGACCAGACAGAAGTAACAGAAGCAGCAGTTACAACAACAAACCCCTCCAGAAGTCTGAAGAAACTATGGCACTCACTAGAAGCAGTATCAGAGAAATTCAGCACATGGCTGTTTTCCCCCACTATCACCAATAAACCATTCCCATGTTGATGCAGTTGCTCCCACTGCTGATAAACTCCCTTCTCCAGGACCATCCTGACAATACTAAATTTTTCAGAAAGCCCTGAAGAATGAAGCCAGCTCATCTCTGTGAATCAGCAAACTCAGCTGTCTGCAAGACCTCTTTTCCATCGTGTTTAAACACCTGGGGGGGCCTGGCTGCACATGAAAATCCATGGAAAAGCAATATATATGTACCCTACATTCTTCCCCTTCTGAAACAGTTTGGCTTTCTAGTTGTTCCCACTCTTCAAGAAAGTGTGGGTGTCCTTAAACCCTTCTGACTAGGAATACATATAAACAGCAGAAAACTCGCATTTTCCCTGCACCTGAACTCTTCTCCAGGCCCCAAAAGTTTCCAGCTTTTCCTCGATGAAAGTTATTCCTGTAGATGGACCAGGCAGCCCACACTGAGTTTATCATGCTGCTACTTCATGTGCATATTCACCAAGACTCTCACAAGCTTCTCAGCACACACACTCAACTTTCAAGTTGGCAGTTGGAGATAAAAATGCAGAGATATCAGCATCAGCCACCGGCACCAATCCCAGGAGGAATGGAGGGACATGGGAGCAGTGCTGGTACTTCCCAGAAGGAAGGATGGAGGGACACCAGGGAAGTGCCTGGTACTCATCCCGCCTGGTTTCTCCCTGCTCAAGTTGTAATACATGCTTCTAAGGGTCCTAAAAATGCTGTTTTCTTGCATGGAATGTGACCCCTTCCTCCTACAAGCTATAGGGGTCTGCCTTCTGTCTGCGTCACGGTACATTTACATGATAAATGGCCTTTTTACTGCCTCTATACACTTACACACACTCATGCAGGAGAAAGAGGGATGCTGGTTAGGTGATTTCTTTTGACTTCAGACCAACAACCACCCCCAAAATTTAAACACTGTCAGTGTTTGAATTTAAACTTGTCAATTCACTGCCAACCAACAGTTGTAAAACATGTATTTAGGCCAGAAAACTTTGGCCTAATGCTGGATTTCAAGATTTTTCAGACCAAATGAATTTTCAAAACCAAATGAGTTTTCATGGTACATGAAGGACAGAAGGACTCCCTTGTACCAGGATGACAGCTCACTACTGCTCTTCTCCAAGGGGCTGCATCCCCAGAGGGTCCCACTGGCTTGTGTCTGATGTGCATGTCTTTTGACACAGCCAGGACATGTACCTTTGCCAACAGGACTACATGTATCTTGCACACACAGAATCCAGTATTTACAGGACAGATCAGCAGTTTTTGTTTGGGGATTTAAGCAAGTTTCTTGCCAGTTTGCAAAATGTCACCATGAGCTGTCTCTGCACCGATTAAAATTTGCATTTTCCCATAAAGCCCTGGGGCATTCTGCTCTCCTCTGGCCCTCATGTTAAGAGGGGAAATCAGGGATATACATTTAGGTGAGATACCAGAAAAAGTTTCTTCCCCCAGAGGGTGGTCAGGCACTGACCAGACTCCCCAGGAAATAGTCAGAGCCCTAAGGCTGCCAGAGCTCCAGGTGCATTTGGACAATGGACAACCCTCTCAAGGATGCCCAGGGTAGGATTGTTGGGGTGTCCTGTGCAGGGCCAGGAGTTGGACTTGATGATCCTTATGGGTCCCTTTCAACCCAGGAGATTCCGTGACATTGGTTATAGGGCCCCCTTATCCATTGGTTCAGGAACTGGAAGGCGGCATGCAAGGAAGGGCTGCAGGAGGAAAAACATTTGCTAGCTAGGGCAGCTGAAGCTGGATCTGAAAGATTTTCATCTTTCCATGTACCAGCCCCTGCCCAATGACAAATGACTCCCTAAAACTCCCCAGGAATGGTTACCAGCTGCATGTTTCTCATTTTCCAGGTGCCTGGCTCAAGGCACTGCAGGCAGCTCACAGAGGCAGAAACTGGGGCTGGAACATAAAACGTTGTTCCATCGTGCTCCCTGTCAATCGGATAAAACCAAACCACCCTTCAAGCCATCCTGGAGCATCCAGACCATCTCATGAGTGAATTGCAAAGACCAGCTCGTGCTTTTGACTCATTTGCACAAAAGCGTTGCAGATGAATTAGGGTGGGAATTATTAATCCTGTCTTCGGAGCAGAGTTTGAATAACAGGGAATAAATACAGCCTGGAGCCCTGGACACAATGGGATGGGATTGTCCCCACTAACATCCTGCTGGCTCTCATATTCAGTGATACACAGGCCCTAGGGGTCAAAAGTCCACATGGAATCATGCTCCAAGGCCATGCCGTGCCAAGCACAGGGAGGGGATGCTGTGGGACCAGCAGCAGCACACGCCATCTTCCACCTCCAAGGGTTTGGCTCTGCAATTCTGCTACAAAGCCGTGTGAGCAGCTTAGTTATTTATTTAATTAAAAGCTTTTAATTATCTCTCTCTTACACACACACATTCAATGGGGCGGGGAAGGAGTGGAACAATCAGCCTACAACCAGTGACCCGAGGGTTCAAAGGAATTGTGGTTTTCATAGAAATAGCTAACTAGCCCAATTCTTCTTCCACTGCTTGCAAAGCATACTCCCATCCCCAGGCTCCAGCCACGGTGTGTTTTGCTGTGGTTACATCTCAGGCTGAGCTGATCCCTGTAAGAAGGACTCAATTTTGACTGAGTAAAGGATTCTCCACAAGTTGGGGCTCCAGGTTTCCTGAGGCAGCCACAGAGGGTTATTCCATGGTGTGACCCTGTCTGAAAGCCAGGCTGACATCCCACAGCACTCACATTTCACCAGCAGATGGACTGGGCTGCTCCCAAAAAATACACGTGGGAAGCACCCAACACTGTGGCCATGGCCACGCAACCAGGCAGCCACGAAGCTCTCCCACCGCCTGCAAGAAGAAACGCACCCCTGACCTGCTCGTCTTCCTACATCTTTTAGGCTCTGCACTGAGATCAGGGAGATACAAAATTCTCAGTCCCCTCCAAAAGCACCAGAGTTCAAGCACTGTGAGACTTTATAAATTATAAATTACAAGCCACTGCTATCGACATTTGCTCTGAGCACAGCAGCTAAAGCAAGCTGGCATGGGAATTTGTTTAAAAATCCCAGATCAGAAATGCAGCAGGGTCTGGAGGAGCATGCCCTGGAAGAGTATGATTGCTTGAACACACCCCCCAAGCCCACACAATTTCCCTCTCTGTGGAACTTCTTCATATAAAGAAAGGAAAAAAAAAAAAGAGAGAGAGAGAGAGAGAGAAAGATTTAGTCCATCTACATGATCTACATCGACAAATTAAAAGCACTGGCTTTTAATACACAATAATGTGAGTGGCGTTACACAAGCAAAAATTCACATAAACAGAAAACAAGCGTAAACAACCAACTGAACGTAAAGAAACTAATAATATTAATCTGGATTAAGTACAAGCCATAAACATTCCTACCTAATCCATCTGATGGACAAAGATAAATCCCTGCCATGCCACATCCTACAGTTCTTTGCAACTTAAGAAAACACAACACTGATCAAAACAGTAGTAGATAAGACATATAAAGGGAAATCTTTACGCATCATTGCCTGCTTAATCTACACAAGATTACAGCAAAAGCCAAGCAGCAAGAAAGCAGAATAATCTTTGCAAAAGATCCCCAGGCCCAGACTGCAATTTCTGCTCCTGATGCAAAGCTTTATATTGAACTTCCCTGGAGAAATACACAACAGCAACAAACACAGCTCTAAGCCTGAACAACCTGAGTATCTGCTATTCCTTAACGCTCTAGGAAAATTGCACAGAAGTTAGAGGGAAGCTGACAGAGCTGCAGTGGAGTTTAAAAGTACAAAGTAAGGTTTATGACAGGAAATTATTTGCATCCACAGGGCTGCTGCAGGGACCCTCACACTGTCCTTTTAAAGCCCTTAGATTCATCACAGCTTTCCAGGAATGTAAAAGCAGCTCCAGCAAGTTCAGACACTGACCCAGTGTAGCACACCAGTACAGCTCAGCTCTGCCTCCCTGCTGCAGCCCCACCACATATGCCTCCATCCAGAGAGGGGTGAGAAACTCCCACTAGGAGCAGGGATCTGTGGCCTGGATCCCTGGGGAGAGCCCAGAGCTTTCCCACCCAGCACGGACACAAGATCTCTGAGCATCACCAATTTCTAGGGCTTTTTCCAAGAAATGGGTGAAATATGGCAGTAAGGGCTGAAGAGCAATCCACCCAGCAGTGACACAGGTACCGTCACAGTTCCCTCAAATGAAGAGGCTCTCAGCACATACCCCTCATTTGGGAACACAAGTAAAGATGTTTGAGGAGAAACTCCTAGTCAGATGCTGTGGATACTCAGCCAACACCTCCACTGAACATCCAAGGATGAAGAGCCCAAGGTTCACACTCTGACCCCAAAAACACAAGATTCCCTTGAGATGCCAAATAACTGCTGGTGAAAGCCTAGTACAGAGCCACTGCCTTCCATCAGGAACCCTTCTGTACACACAATTTTATTCCAGCTCGTTACATGCCACATTCGCAACATCATCATCCTCCACCTATCAATGTACCAAAGCACATGGAACATCCCAACATCCCCACAAGCTACCCTGGCAGAGCAACACTTAGATCTCTAATAAATTCGTGGACGTGGTTGCTCACCACATCCTCACCAGCCCATGTCCCATCCATCAAGTATCTGCTCAACAAGCAATAAACGGGGCAGTAGGAGAGACATTGTTCTACCGCTTTCCGAAAATCAAGTGCTGTCAAATGAAAAACACCGTGGATGCTCCTGCAGAGCACACAGGCACTTGGCAAGGAGATACTGGGGCCAGGAGCTGTAGGTTTGGAGTATCATTGCCTGAAGCATTTTTAGGCTTCAGGAACATAAAATGTTTGGAAACAGGCTGAGAGGAGTCCTTACTCCTCAGGATTACTTCATCCCCATGAAATGCTTTGCTTCTGATAAGATTATTTGTTTTAACTTGCAATTGAGATCAGATGAAAACACAGGCAATTCCTGTTCTCGACATCTAAATTGATACAGGAAATAATGAATGTGTTTATACTAGGGAAAAAAAACATCCTTCTCTCTGTTTCATAAGGTTCTGAGTTTTCAACGTAAGTAGCACGTACTATGTTTATCCTAATATTTACCTTCCGCAGCAGACTGTTTGTCCATGGGAATCCTAGAAAATCCTCACTTTCGTTATTAAGGCCATGACAGCAGAGATATGCAAAGGACCCCACTGCCTTTTAAATCCCACCCAATGCTCAAAATTGCCCCAGAAATGCAACTGAAGATGCAAGATGATGTAAAATATTGACATCAAGAGTATCAGCACCACTGACATGCAACACCCAACCTTAACAACCACCACAGTGCTGCAGGAATACCTTCAAGTCACTAAAAATATGGCTGGAGCAGCCATTAAAAAAGAAAAACAACCTACTTTGGACCTCCACAAAGCAACCTTTGAAGGAAAGGGAGCAGATCCTGGGGCAGTGACACGCAAGTTAGCTAACTGTGAAAGGAATTGCACTCCACAGCACCACAGCAGTAGCAGCAGCCAGGGCAGAACCCCTCCACATCCCTCATCCAGACCCAGCATATTCTCTGCCCCACAAGACCTTACAGGGATTATTTTTACATGTCTCAACTGTGAATAAGAATCACTAATTCAATGACCATCCCTCCAGATCTAGCAAACTAAGGCAAGCAAAATCCAGCATGTTTGACAAGCCTTCAAATCTGAAATGGAAAGAGCAAGGTAAGGCAAAAATGGGGTCTGTGGTACTGTTCAAAAATAAGATTTTCATGGAATAGTTTGGATTGGAAGGGACCTATTTTGCTTTCTTCTCCAGTATCTTAATTAAATTAACACACAGAATTATAACTGAACCAGTATAGCACCTACCTCAGAATTTGGACATTTTCTAAGAAATTTTCTCTTCACCACCAAACATGCAATTCTTGAATTACCATTTACACAGCCACAGAGGGAAAACCCTGCCCAAAACCAGCTTCCCCAAACTAGTGCACAAAGGGTGAACAAGTTCCTTTTCCCCAACAAACAGGGAAGTGAGGACTTGGGACCCTTGCAGCTGCAGCGCCCAGAGGTGGTCGAGGCTGATTTTAACTCACTCCAGACCTTCTGGAGTCATTTTCATTACAAACAGTGCCTCGCTGGAGATAGGAAATAAAAATATGCCTTGGTGGAAAATCCAGTAGGAGCATCACTTCCCAGTGGGCCAAGATGTTTTCTTGAGCTAGAATTCAGTGGAAAGCAAGATGCGTGGACAGGAAAAAGCCCTTGCCTGACTGATGCCAGATCACAGCACCCACATGTGTCCCATGGGTGGGTGAGCAGGCGTCGGTCTGTGGAGCCCGAAAGACTTCCCCGACAGCCCTTCCCCACCATATCCTTCCTCCTCCTCCTTCTGCACAATGGACTCCGGGCAGAGCTGGGGATCCCAGCTTGGCCACGGCCACCCCGCCCCAGCAAAGGGGGACACTGTGTGCCAGCTCCCCTGAGCTGTGTGTCCCTAACCTGCTATCCCCATTTCGTGCCTCCTGCAGAATCTGTCTCGGACTGAGCCTCAGCCTTTTGACTTCCAGTACTCCATGTCACACACAGCCCCCCGGAGCGCTCGCATACGAGGCGCGCACACACACTGTGTACACAGATGCACTGGATTCGGTCAGTGCAAGCACACGTCGTGCACACGCAGACACAATGCGTATACACGCACAGTACATACATACATACATATGGTCCACACTGGAACACCACGCACACTCACCTGCTGTGCACGGACACACGGTGCACACACACGCACAGCTCGCACACGCACTGCGTATACACGCAGTGCTCACACGCAGAGCTCACGGCAGTCACACCATACACCCCCGATACAAACTACACAGACAGGGTGCTTGTGCAGACCACGCGTGCTCGCTCCAACACCCCACGCACACGCACACGCACCCTTTACACGCACAGGCACGCTGGCCGCACACACTCGCTGTGCAGATGCACCTTGCGCAGATGAGCGCACGCAGTCACACAGTGCACAACCACACACGCGCACATGCACGTGCCCACCCGCACAGAGACCGTGGGCACGCACCGACCCGCCGTTTGCGGACCCGGACACACGGACACGCACCCGCCGCGCAAAGGCCGCGCGCGCTCCCCCGCGCCTCGCACACGCTCCCGCGCGCGCTTACCCGGCCGCCCCCGCGCGCCCGCTGGCCTCACACCGGGCCCCGCAGAGCCCCCGCTNTCCCGTTACTCTCACGTTTCCCTCCTGCGGGCGGCCCGGAGGGAGCGCCCGGAGCGCCTTCCTGAGCCCGCCACACCACCATCCCGGCAGCGAGAGGCTGAAATAGCGGGATTGCCGCCTGTTCCTGTCACCACCACCCCCCGCCCCGGCTAAGGTGATGGTGGCGGGCGATAATTTGGCGCCGCACGGCCCTGGCAGGAAGGGGGCAGGAAGGGTCCCGCCCGCCGGTACCGCGGGCGGCAGCGCCGCTCCCCCTCCCTCCGTGACCTAGATTTTAAATACCGTTCGCTGCCTCCCAGAGAAAGTCATGGCCCAGCTCTGAAAGGAAACCCGGGGTGAAGAAGCAAGGAGAAGTGTATGAAGAAAGGTAGGGGGGCGTTGGGGTTTTCTTTACGCTGTTATTATATTCTTCATTTTTTTGAACATAAGGCCATTCGGAATCGGACAGCTACTGCCTCAGTCTGTGGCAAGCCAAAAAAGCGACAATTGAGGTGACGAGCGCTTGGTCAACAAGAAACCCGCCCAGGAGCCCAGCACAGCCCTACAGAGGAGCCCGCCCTGCCCCTGCTCTGGAATCCCGCACCTCCAGCACGGACTGGATTTTCCTCGCTTACAGCCAAATTAGAATCAGTTATTTTTGTCAAGGAGAGCTGTCCAGCTCTCACGGCTTCGTACATCAGAGCAAAACACGCTGCCCAGTGCTTCTTGAGCACTTCCAAAGGCTCCAGCAAGGCTGCTGCCAGCCTTCCCAGCTCAGGAACCAAATCCCCCTCATATATTTGCACAATTCCAAAATACGCCTGGCACCAAGGCATCTCCGTTTGTCTCCCAAAGAGAATTAAGGTCTCAGGCACATGCTTCTGCTTGGATTAAGAGCAACCGCCCTGCCTCTTCATCAGCAGATAATAACCTGAGGCTGATGCACACCCTGGCTGGGATGGCTCCAATCACCACGCTGAGCCCTCACTGGTACCAAACTAGCAAGGGGCCACTCACACACTGAGGGCATTTGTGCTATACGGGAGCTAAAAATACCCAGATTTTTAGAAAAAATTAACATGATTCTCACAGCTATTTATCCTTTCTCCTTTATGCATCTATGACACTCAGCTCTGCCAAAAAGAACGGGGCAGCTCCCCTTTGTCTCAGTGTTGAGACAACTTGCAAAAAGCTCCTTAATGGTCAGGAAGACGGGTATGTTTGTCTTAAATCTGGACTACTTGGTGATTTCCTTGGACTTAGATGAGCACATCTGATTAAAAAAACATAGGCTGGGAAAGGTCTGGTGGCTCAAAGTCGCTGCTCCTACATTAGGCACAGGTAGTTCCTTTCAAACATGCCCTGATGCTCTGACTTCAGTCCCCAGTGCAATAAATTAACACATTTTAATAGCCCAGGCAGTGCATGAAGGAGTGTCAGATGTTCAGTGCTGACCCACCACAACTGCTGCCTTTGCTACTACTCACCCATGCGTGGGCTTAAAACACTGCCAGAAGAGAAATACCAGTCCAATGGGCTTTGAGGACAAAACCATGGAGCAAAGAAAGCACAAGTTTTGGTTGGCAACAGCTTCTTGCAACTAAGAAAAACAAGTAAACAAACCCACACTACTTCACTGTACACCACACACAGCAGATTATATGGAGGAGAGACCAGGGCCACAAAAACTTTGCATCAAAGTGGTGATTTAACACCACAAAGCGCATCCTCCACTGCACTCAGATCACCAGATGATCTCCAACTCCATCTGCCAGCAGCTGAGAACAGAGAGCAGCAGCTCCTGCATTTTGTATTCCCAAGTGAAGCATTTATCCACAGGGAGCACTAGTGCAAGCTGCCGACGTGCTGTGTGTGAGGGCAAAGGATGCTGTCGCCTCTTCAGACCCCAAACAAATGGCTGAAAGCTTGTCTGGCTTCAAAGGTAAAGGAAGAGAAACTAAAAAGTTGAGTTACCAGATGCAAAAAGAGGCACTTGGTCTATGCCATGAGACCCTGAAAAACATTCTTCTGGGGCAAGGGGATCTAAGCCTACATCAAAGCAACTTTTTATAGGGAGCAGAAAATGTGTGGAAAAAATGAAAAAAGAAACCTAAAACCACCACTCTTGTGCACATGGAAAAATATACCCATCACCACCACACTTCTGCTGGAAGTCACTGGCTTAGCTTCTAACTTTTTCCTTGCTACACAGCCCTGAACTGACCTCTGAAATCCCATAGGAAGTAATGGAAATTTCTTAAATTCTTCACTGTAAGAACAGTTTGCCCTGTGCCAAGCCTGGATTGCAACTATTTAAAGAACTCTCCCAGTTACAGCTGGTTTAAGTCATTTTATGGGAGTCATTTAGAGACTGAGAATTATTTTAATAAGTTAGGATTTCTTGGTATTTGCCTGCTGGATATAGGAATAAGGACAGGAATTATATTCATTTTAGGCATGCATTTAGGGTCGCTGAGGCAGAGGTTGTTCCTCGCAAGGTATAAGGCCACTGGCAGCGCTCAGATCCTGATGGATTTGGTCAGTACAAACCGACTGGGTCGTAGAGGACAACACCAAACCCTGCCCTCTTTCTGGGTAACGTGCAGGCACTTGCAAGCAGCTCAGCAGGACACACTGCAGCATCCTAGGAGCATCCAGATAGCAGAATAAATCCAGCTCAAGTTAAGTTCTTCACAGAACAGATCTTTGTAAGGTGATCCAGCACTCTGTAGGCCCCACAGGATACAATCCTGGTAGGATTTGTTGTAAAATAGGGCTCCCAGTTCCAGTGCTGGGGAACACTGCCCAGAGCATTACTGGCACAACACTAAAAGGCACAGAGCTCTTATCTTTGCCCTGATGAGCTTCTCCAGTGAGGAATTCCCAATCTAAACAAAGTAATTGTGCATCACACTGGTGCTATCCTCCCTCCCCCAAAGCAAGCAGGATTTAAAGTGAAGAGAAATACTCAGGATTACACCAAGTTCTAGGAAAACAAAAAAATTAAGCTGGTCAGATGAATCCTTTATCCATCCTGCTCTAAATGAGCTGTATTATGCACATGTATGTGAACAGACAACAGGCACACTCTGTTTCTGTGCCACACTCACACACTTTGCAAACAAGTGACAGTCTCCATTGCTGCAGCAGCCATTTCACAAGAGGAAACAAGGTGGAAGGGGAGCAGGTGGCTCAGTTTTGCCAGCTCCTGGCCTTCTGCCCTTGGCTCCTCTTCCAGCTTTGCTGTCACCATCAGCAGTGCTGATCTGGTTGTCAGCAGAACACAAGAATGAGGAGGAAAGGAAACCTCCCTTTGACTTCTCAAGCTTTGTGTTCCTGTAAAATGGTGATCTAGAATTAAGACATTGCAGGTAAATAATTCACCTGGAAGGAAAGGATGCTTCAACTAATGCTGCATTTCTCCCTTGCCCACCCCTCTCTCCAGCACAGAATTCACTGCTGAAAAAGCCTCTGACAGGCTGAACTTCAAACTCAAGGAATTTTCCCTAAGGTATAAAACACTCTGCACTGCTTTGCTTCAACTCATGGTGAGCACAGTGAAGGCAACCTGGAACATCTACACTCACTTGGCTCTGTATCAAGTATTTAACCAAAGATTAAATCTAGGCCAGCCTAGACTATAACACTCTCCAAAACCAACCATTGATTCATTGCTGAGATAGTTATTAAAGGGCCAAGGAGCACCCTCCATAGCTAAAGAGACTGAGTGATTTAGGTATTGGAATCATACTCGGCATCAGGGCAGTTCACCTCCAATTTTGCTAAATCCAAATTGCTTCTCCCATCCTTTTCTTTGTCGTTTCCTTCTGGAGAGTTTTCTTTTGTTGGCTATAATTTGTAGCCTTTAAAGGCGGCTGTTTCTAAACTAAAACAATGTGTTCTTTCCCGTGGGCAGGAGAATCCCATTTTTTTAGCCATTAGATCTTTTTGGTACTGGGCTGGCTCATATGGATCCCTTTTGGGCAGATGGGGAAAGCAGAGGGGGTGGCTGGAAACCAAGTCTGTACACCCAGGAATTCCCATCCCACCTGCAATCTGGTTAACTGATACAAAAAGCTCCCGTCATGGGTTTCATTGATATGTATGAAGCTGATGTTCACTTGAGTCAGTGTCTTACAGCACAGCAGACAAGCTCCAAGTAGAAAGAGGAGTAAAACAGGAGAGGAGCTTCAGTTCTCTCCAGGCTGTGTGCCAATGCAGAGAAGAGCCGCTCCTGGAGAATCAGCTTTGTTTAGACTTAGGGCTTAGAGTCAATGCATAAAGCACATTTCTGCCAATATGCACCATTAAAGATTAGAGGAGGTCAGCTGCAGCCTGCAGGATCAAGGGTTCATGCGGTGAATGTTTCTACATTGACAGAGAAATACTTTTCCTCTCAAGTATGAGTAGGAAGTATTAAACACACAAGTGGCTGCACTGAAAGGATCTAGAAAGAGCTTAACAAATCCCGGAGAAGAGATTACAGGTGATGCTGTGAAAACAAGCAGTGCAGGCTCAGGAAAAGGCGGAGTCAGTGTGGCATGAGCCTGAGCTCCAGAAACAACCCAAGAAACTGACTGAACCATGGAAAGAACCATCACAGGAGCCTCAAACTGTCCCACAGCACACTCATTCCCATCACCTCAAGAGCTCACCCTCCTTCCAAGCATTTACTAGGATTTCATTTCCCAGCAGGCTCAGTAAAAAACTAAAACCAGAGGAGTGTGCTCAAAGACAGCACTTGACACCCTACCCCTCTTTAAGGAATGCTGCTGGAAACTCATATGTTTAGGCAACAGGAAGAAGTTCAAGCCCTTGCATCAGCTTCCTAAGACAAGCAAGACCAGTCAGCCTGGCCAGAGAGGCAGCTGTCCCTTCAGCGAGGGACAATCTCAGCTATGCAGCCTTTCTTGAAATGCACCCAAAAATAACAGTGAGTGCCACCTAGAGACCAGAGCTCCAGCCAGGAGGCAGCCAAGCTGCACTACAAACAAAAGATGTCAGGGGCTGATTTACTCTTTGCATGGATGAGGAGTCAAACTGTGGCCAAGAGAAGCTCTGGCTTCTTTAAGTAACACCAGGTAGGTGTGTTTTCAACTGCAGCTTCTCCCCAGAAAGCCACCAGTTCAGTGAAGGATATTTGACTCCATACGGTTATGCTCTTGTTGGGGAAAGAGCACCCCTTGGCTTCAAAATGCTTAGAGCTGTTTGGTTTGGGGAACGACAGTTTCAAGATCAGGGTTTATTTAGGACTAGTGTGTACCTAGCAGCAAGTTTGAGGCAGATACTTGGCAGAGAGCATTTGGGTCTGCACTAACGTTTCCCGTGTAATCCAAAGGCCAGGCAGCAAATTCACGCAAGCCATGAACCCAGCACTAGTCAAGAGACAGCAATTGGTGATTGAGGGCTAGGCCTGTGCATCAGTGAGGGACACCTGGCAAAACCTAACATTTATTTAAATTAAACTTTACCTGTGGAGAACAAATAAACTTCTAACCATTATTTTTTCCACAAATAAGAGCTGAAGTTCTGCACCAACCTCGTTCAGCGCTGCATCCCCTGCCTGACACATCCTTGGACCTCGCAGGGCTTGTCCTTAGCCACTAAACTGGATTAGACTCATCACTGAGTCCTGGCTATGGATGTTCCCAGAACCTAACAAAGCACAGCCAAAGTCTGCCCAGAGGCATTTCTGCAGGTGCACAATGATTAATTAACGCACATTTCCATATCACAAATTAAAAAGACCTCAACTTGCTTGAAATGCAGTACATTAACCTCTGAAATTGGCAGTCATGGATACCAGCTTCAGAAAGATTAATATCAATAAAACAGAATCCCAGAGGATAGTATCCCACTTGCTGCCAGATTTTCTGGAGCTCAAAATAAGGTATTTTGAGGCTTTTTTAAGGTAGTAACTTTCCATGCTTATTTTATTAAGAGAACCCAAAGTGGTTCATATTTATAGACAGAATTCAAGAAACTAAGGAGGGCGAGGGGGACAAGGTTGCCAAGGAAAGCTGTGGGCATGGATGGAGAGACAGGGAGCAGAGGGCAGGAAGCATACTGCCATTGACATAGTTAATTGCCAAGAGTCTGAAAAAGTTTGTTACTAAAATAAATAAAAACTGTTAGTTCAGGGCGTTCTGCAGGTCCACTGAGGCTGCACAGTAACAGTGCACACAGTAAATCTCTGGAGCAGGAGATTCAGCAGCAGCTTGGGGACGCCAATCTCACCCTGCACTCACTGCAGGCTGCGTCAGAAAAGCTAATAATCATTAAGCTGCCATCTTTTATTTCTAATTATTTGTCTCCACACAGCAGGGTTTCTCCAACCATCAAGCAAAAGGGAAGCAAGTCTCAAAGGCGTAACTGTTTTGAAGTGGGCTCACAGCTGCCACGGCATGAATGGCTCTCCAAGAACAGTAGCAACTGCTCTGCACGGCCCACTGAGCTGGGAGGAAAAGCATCTCTGTTTAGGCTGGTTTTCAATGTCAGTTTTTAGGTCAACTAAAACAGCTTTTCTTATGCAACAGAAAGCTCACTTGCTTTGTTGTTTTTGCTTTCATTTAATTAAATGGTAATTCAGAGGGCAGTACTGCTATTCTGAATGCCACAATGAGAACTGTTTTCACTGCTTTACAAAGCAACAAAGTGAAAACACTGAACTAAGCCGGCCCTAGGACTTGACACCACGTTGGAGACCATGGTCTCCTCTGACAGGGTGGGACAAGTGAAAGAGATAGCCTGCTGATACATTTCCATAGAATCATGGAATCATTTAGGTCGGAAAAGCCCTTCAAGATCAAGGAATCTAACCATTAACCCACTGTCACTGGCCATCACTAACCCATGCCCCTAAGTGCCACATCTACACAGATTTTAAATGGGGACTCCATCATTGCCCTGGGCAGCCTGTGCCAGTGCCTGATGACCTTTTCCATTAATAAGTTTTTCCCTAATATCCAACTTAAACCTCCCCTGGCACAGCTTGAGGCCATTTCCTCTGGTCCTGTCCCTGTTCCCTGACCTATCCCTCCCTGGCCACCTCCTCCTGTCAAGGAGGTGTGGAGAGACAGAAGGTCCTCCCTGAGCCTCCTTTCCTCCAGGGTGAGCTGTCCCAGCTCCCCAGTTGCTCCTGCTGCTCCAGCTCTTTCCCTGGACACACTCCAGCCCCTCAATGTCTTTTTTGTTGTGAAGGGCCCAAAACTGACCCCAAGATTCAAGGTTTGGCCTCACCAGTGACCAGTACAGGGGGACTGCCATGGTCCTGCTGGCCACACTACTGCTGGTACAGGCCACGTGTTATTTGCCTTCTTGCCCACCTGGGCTCATGTTCAGGCACTGTTGACCAACAGGAGAGGTTAAAGAAGAAAATCTCACTGAAAGGTGCTGGACACCTCATTTGTTCTTCTTCTTTGGGCTATGTGTAAACAAGAACTAAGAGGAGACCCAAATTCACAACACAACAAGCTGTTCAAGGGCTCTGCAAATCAGTGCCCTTCTCCAGGTCACTCATGAATTCTGGGATAGAAAAAACATGTATAGATAAAGATAACAGCACATGGCTTCCAGCCACCATATGGAAATACAGCCCATGAATGGACACTCTGCACTTACCACCACAGACACAGCTCTGAACAATTTTTCAGCAATGATCTCACCTTGGATTTCTTGACAGACTTTAAATAATGGCAACTTATGTGAATCTCAGCTTGAAGGTCAAGAGCAAAACTCCCAACAGAGGCTCCTCTTGCATTTTCAGCATTTTCCTTTACAGTTTCTGCCCCACAGCTACTCCCGGCTTCCCTCCATGGAAGCTGCTGGCGTGTTACTTTCAGGACTGATGTCCAACACTTACCAGGTCAGGAGAGGAGATTATATTACTAAACTCCTATGCATTTTATGTTTACCTATGAGATAAGCTAGGCTTAAAGATGGAGAGGCAATCTGAGCCTGCTGCTTTCTCTGCTGAGTGAGGGTCAGGGCTGTCCCTGAGCCAGTGAAACTGTACCACACCCCCTTTATCTTAGCTATCCCTAACAAGGTACCACGTGGCTTTCTTTGCTGACAAAGATGGACACAAATTATTCAGCAAGCAGCAAATTTCATCTCATATCAGGATCAAAACCTCCAAAGCCTGTAACAAGCAGGACCATCAAAATGCAGTTCTCTCCCCTCTGTGCAATACATGCAAGAAAACAGGCAAAAGTAACGAGACTGCTCTGGAGAGAGCAAACCAGGGATTGTCCAGGTTAACAGGGTTTCCCAAGGGAGAAATTCACCTCTGATTAGCGACATCATACAGAGATAGCCAGATGGGTAACTGTCCTGAGGGTCTGCTCAAGCACTGAGAAGGAAGACTCTAGCCAAAGACCTGCTCCAGGCTACCCTGGCACAGCTGCAGCTGCTGTGCTGGTACAGCTTTGCCTCTCACCCATTCCAAGCACCATGCAAGTGAGCACTTGTATCTTGCTCCACATCCAAGCTCACAGCAGCTTCCAGCTGTACCTTCCACATGGAGTTTTATTCTGCATTCAAATTGCTGCTGGGTGTTTGGTGGGGTTGGAGCTCAGCACCTTTGACCAAGGCAGGTTTTCTAGTTAATTAACAACCTTGCTTTTGGAGATTTAGTAGCAAAGCTCATTCAGATCAGGAGGCAACTGCTCATCTTCCAAATATAGTGCTCACTTCTGAGTCAGAACAACAGGTTTATGCTTGGATTTGATTCATCTCTCCTGCCCTGCTATGAGGCGCTGTATAATGATGTCAAGTTTAAGAACAAAGCAATCTGTTCCCGACACCTTCCTCTGCTTTCCCTTCAAGTCTTTCATCAATGACTGGCTGCACATGGAGTACTCAGGCACGGAGCAGAGCTGCTCTAAATGTGCTCAGCCCTTTCCCTCACTGGGAGAGGAGAGGGTGTTACTGAGGAAGAGGAATGATTGAGACGAGAGGGAAAAGCTTAGCAGGAAGATAGTTTGAATTTAAAAAAAGAAAAAAAGTAAATTTAAACTTACTGAAGTTTCCAGAGAACACAACCTCAATGCAAAGGCACCACTGCATCCAGAGAAACAGCTTCACCAAGCAGATCCCTTCCTTCCCTCCACGCTGAGCACACACACCTTGTCCTCAGAAGCTTTAATATACAAACACCACCTCACAGCCAAGTTCATGGCAGGCACCAAACCTCTGCAGGGAAACCATCAGAATCCACCCCACCAGGGCAATTTTCCCCTCGTGCAAAGCAGGCTCCATGAACACAAACTGAAAGCATCAGGGCCTGATGCTCTTCTCCAGGCTTGACACACATTTCCCCTCCTTTCCTGCCAGAACGGCCTCAGGCTCCTCTCTCCTGCAAAGGGCAAGGTGGTCCAGTGCCATCAGAGAGCCCCTTTCACAACCACAGCACTGACTTGGCACCAACAGATGTCAAGAGACATCCTGGGAAGGACAGGAAGCATTGCTTCCCATTTGCAAAAATATTTTCCCTTCCATTTGTTCACTTGCTGGCACTTAGTGTGTTTTTATCCCTAGCTCAGTGCCCCACAGCCTAGGCTGGTAGGAAAAACTACTACTGGGGGCTTCTTCATATTATAAAATACAGCAATTTCCAGGCCAACTAAGTGCTTTTCAATATCCAAAATCTTCACACACACGTGGACAATAAATCATGCTGTTTGACAACAACCAATGCTTCAGAGTTTAAGACAGAATAAACAGGTCAGTTTATTATTTCAATAGGTCCAATCATTAAGTCAAAGCAACTTCTTTCAACCATTTCTGCCCACTGATCTAACAAAGCAGGTACTTACCCAGAGATGAGAGAACCAGGCCAATCACACAAGGGAGGCACCAAAATCCATCGTGGGGCAATGGATAGAAGAGAAAGCAGAAGAGACACGGGTTAAAAAGCAGTTCCACCTAAACACGAAAAACCCATGCACCCACCAGAAAAACCCCTCGAGCCACAAAGCCAAGTGCTCACACTTGTACCCACAGGAGCAAGGCAACAGCAAACTTCAGTATCTGACTCTTCCAGAAGTGAAGGTGGAACCGGATGTTCACGGTCAGCCACTTCTTAGAAATGTAAACACCAAGTGGGGAAGGAAAAAAAAAACCAAAAACATCAGCTCGGCATTACCTAACGTTGATAATACAGTGAGCAGTGACGCAGGCACCCCGTGCCTGCCAGTCTCCGGTGAGTGCCGAGTGCCGCCTCCCGTGAGTGCCGCCTCCCGTGAGTGCCGAGTGCCGCCTCCGGTGCCGGTCCCAGGGCACGGGCCAGGCTCTGCCGAGCTCTGGGCACAACCGGGCTACAGGAGCGGCGGGCTCCGCGGAGGCTGCGGACTGGCCCGTGCACTTCTGCGCCCGTCCGGACTTATATAACTTCTCGTGCAAACTTCTGTAGGGCTGGACATAGCCCAGCGCCGCCGGTCCCGGCTCCACACGGCTCCAACTGAGCCCTCTAGTGGGCTTCAAAAATTCCACAAAACACCAAGAGCCTTAATTTAATTAACACTCGGCCAGAGGCCTCTAAATCCTAATCCTCTCAACAAAAGGATCATTAACTAAATAAAGAGATTCAAGAGCCCAGCGGTGCTCCCAGCTGCGGCAAGACTGGCTGCGTGCTCCAGTGGGCACACACCAGGGCCCAAAATTCAGCCAGATCCTCAGCCCGTACAACAGCCCCGTTGAGGGTACAGGGGCCTGCCTCACACGAGCACACAATCGAGCACCTGTGGCACAAGTCTGGCATGATGCCAGACTCGTCACCCTGCCATACCAGAGAATCACAGAATCATGGAATGGTTTATGTCAGAAGGGACCTTAAAGCTCATCTCATTCCAACCCACTGCCACAGGCAGGGACACCTTCCACTAGACCAGGTGGAGAGATGGGCACAAGCCCATACCCATCCTTTGGGATGCACCATGATGCCAACAGTCCCAGTACCATCATCTCCATCAAGACTGAAAACCCAAACTACTGAACCAGGAGACGAGCTGGAGCATTTGTTTTTTAATTGTTATTATCCAGCCTGGATGCAGGTAGAGAGCAACTCTCCTTTCAACAGACAGCCTCAGTCCCTCAGCTGAAGGCTGGGAAAACACCTGCATCTTGCCCAGCCCTGCTAGAAGGGCTCTCCTCACCAAGAAGCTAGGGTGTACCTTGGCAGAAGAATTCACAGCATGCAGGGTGCAGTCAGGGAAAAGCCTTCACAGTAAAAGGTTCCCAGCCCACGTACCTCACCCCAACATGACAGGGATGGAGATCTTGCCCTTTGCAGGTCGCTCTCTTGGAAAGTCACCTCCAGCTTCAGAGCCACACAGAGGATCCAGAGCAGCTGTGAGGAGCACATCCATGAGACAGCTCATTAGTGTGGTGAACAGGAGCAGAAGAGCTTAATTACAGGGCAGGAATCATTTCCCTCTGGGTTTGGATGCCAGCAGCAGCCTCAGCAGGGCCATGCTGCCCCACAGGACAAGTGTTCCTTAAAAGCACCCGCAGCCAATGTCACCTCTGCCTGTGGTGAGCGGGATCCGAGCTCCTGTAAATGGTCTGCAGAGCCTCAGGCTCCAAATGTGAGAAAACATAATGAGGAAGAATTCAGGTGTTGCTTGCAGAAAAAATTTCTCTGCCAGCAGCAGCCTGCACAGGTCTGGAGATGCTAGTACAGCTCACCTACAGGCATTGGTCCCCTGATTTTGATGCTGTATGTGAGCACCCCAGTCTCCAAAGCAGCTTTTGAGGTTCAAATCGAGCAGATCACCAGGACAGAGACAGCAGTGGCTGCTGGTGGGTACCCCCCAGAGGCTGCCACATTCTGGGCAGGGTTTTTGGGATGGCCAGGAGATGCTTTAGTGTACTATCTCTCCTCAGACCAACACAGCCTTCCCTGGAACCTCAGCCCTCTAGGGTGCCAGCCAAACTGGTCACAGACCCTTCATGTTTGGGACTGAATGCTGGACAGCATTCGCAGAGGTTTCCATTCTTAGTCTTTGCCTCTATCACCTCCCTGGAGAGAGATGTGGAATCCTTGGGATGTGCTTGTGTGAGAGATCCTTGGCATGTGCCTCCAGGACACAGCTGACATGCTGTCCATGCCTCCTTGCCCAAAGATGAAGGAAAAACTGCTCCCAGAGCTAATGAGGCTGTCCTGCTCTGACCCAGGGCAGTTTTCAGCATACACAGAATAAGCAGTCTTCTCTACGTTCACCTCCTGGGAAAATCCAAAGAGCTCCCACCTCCCCAGCCTGGGAAAGAACACAGATGGTCACAGAGATTAAAGCATACAGAGAATTAACCACCCTATGCAAATGAGCGTCTTCATCCAGCCCAGTGCTGCCAGATGGTTCGAGGTCCAGCACTTGGATGTGATCATCACAGCTTGCTGAGCTCTGGTAACAGCCTCGTATTTGACCAGGACAGGGACCAGGAAGCTGAGCAGGATGAAGACAGTTTGTCTTCAGCAGGATGCAAACTGCCAGAGCCAGGCAGCTGCTGAAATCATATTCACCTCATGCTACAGCAGAAGAAAAAGCAGCAGTGCCAGAAACAACCCTGGTCAGCAGCACAGATCAATTATGCACTTGGATATCTTGTATGTTGCCACTCAAAGGCAGCTCAGATGGAGCAAGCAGCACTGCAACCACAACGTGAGCCATCTGCGACTCTGGATGCTGCTCGCACAGCACCAGGCGCCCACAGGATGGCAGAAGAAAACCCATACCGGCTCCTGCTGCCTTTCCTAGAAGGCTGAAATCTTGGCAGCCAGCTGAAGCATAGGATCTGTCAGCACAGCACACCGGGATGGGGCCACATAACCTTCCCAAGAAAGGCAGGGTTTCTCCAGGCTACCTCCCAGGGAGGTGCTGCACATCAAACCCACCAGCAATAGGTTTAAGTCTTATTTCATTTTTACTCAAAACCGTTTTACTTTACTTTAACACTTAAAAAAAATTCCAATGGGCATGTACATTTTGCTTAGCTAGTGTCCAGCTGCCAGTGAATCCTTAAGGCCAAGCTTCAGGCCATGCCATGATGCAGATGACTGCGTTTGCTATTAAAAGCCTCCACTCTGTACACGAGGAAATTCTCAAGCAGTGCTGACCCCGTCTGCCAGCCTGTGAGCCTCTGAGCAGCCACGGATTGGCTGAGGCCAATCACGGCCATATGGGAGAAGTTCACCTCCACGTCAGACACGGCACCTCCAGCACAACATCAACACAGACGCACAAAGTCACGTTACAGCTCAACGTGGCTCTGTGCTGAGCTAACATCTGCCCTTACTCGCTTCCACACTCAGCGTTTGAGTTCACCCGGGGGCAGGGAGGCAACTCATGCTGTCCTGTCTGATACATACCCTCAGCACAAAGAGCTCCCCTCAAGTTCTGAAGTGCCCACAAGCAGCTTACCCCATCTCCAAGGGATTTTGGAGAGTAGATATAGAAATACAAGCCCTTGGATGGCTGGTACTATCCAATGAGCACCTAAACCACCGCAACAATCAGAGGGATCAGGTCACGGAGGTCACATACAGCATGATACACAGCTGCCTTAACACCCCAGTGATGCTTCAAGGCATCAGTCCACCCCACTCCCCCCCACAGAGCTGAGGTCACTGCCAACACCAAGTTTTCCAGGCCCTAAGGCTCAGAGATTCCCCATAGCTGCCCTGCACTGCCTTGTTAGCAACACCTACCAGATTGCTGAAATGCCACTACAGTCAACTCCAAAGGCTTCCAGCACACACCAAGCCTCACATCCCCTCCTTAAATCCAGTTCTGGTCAACTCTGGCCAGATGCAATTACCTACATGAAAGGCACTCAAAGCTGCCACTAATAAAGAGGATGTATTCCTGCTGTTAGGCTGGGGCTCCTCCTCCTCTGCTGCTTTCCAGGGCTCAAAAACTTGCCTCACATTACGTGGACCAGCAAGAACTTCACCTCGTTTCTTGTTACAAAATCTGTCTTTCCCAGGAATGGAAGGAAAAGTCAGGTTTCTCAGTCATCTATCCACAAACGAGCAGAGAACATTTTAAAAGGATTTGTTCATTTAATTGAATAGCAGATGAGGGCTATATTTGTGTTGGCAAAGGGCTTTGGGGTGAGCAAATGGAGGAGCAAGGACAGGCCCCATACCCTAAAACACTTGTCAGGGGCCAGGAAACATGTCCAGGTTGAGCCCGTAGCCTTACACAGACCAGGATGGGCTTGGGGTGGCTCCCACAGCCTCAGCATCCTCCCAGGGGGATTCCCAACTACCCAAATCACCAGGAAATCACCACCAGGGTTAACACAGCACAACAAGACACTCCAAGTTTCCCATCAAGCCTCTTCTCCTAAAATCTGCCAATGAGCAGCAGTTTTGGAGCCTTCCCGGAGTCTCAGAGTCCAACTCGAGGGGGTTGAGACAGTAAAAAGCTGTTCCTACACAGCATTTGTGTCCCGACAGACTCCGAACCGGGAGCCCAGATGGTGGTTGTGTAAGCCCTGCCCACAGCACCCTGTTCTCATCTGGTAGTCCAGGCCTTTCTCAGGGGGCATCAGGAGGGGACTAGACATAAACCATACTAATTGGATAGACAGAGAGTCCTGCAGCCCTACAAAGCTGCGAGCAGCTGCTCTGAACCTCTTGTGAACCACAAAAATAATTTCATCTACAGAGCAACATGCATTATGGATTAAACGCCACAAACACTCTTTTCTTCTCTCTGTGCAAAGTGCATTTTCTCCAACTGCAGTCCAAAAACAAAATCCAGCCCTGCAGATCAAACCAGGAAATTTAGCAAACTTTGAGCATGAACAATAGCAGGAGGATTTTCCAGAACTTCAAGCTTGTTTGGCAAGTCA
This sequence comes from Tichodroma muraria, assembly GCA_013390105.1. Classification (NCBI taxonomy): domain Eukaryota; kingdom Metazoa; phylum Chordata; class Aves; order Passeriformes; family Sittidae; genus Tichodroma; species Tichodroma muraria. Next base: position 144,771 of record WAAG01000151.1, read on the forward strand.
CAGAATATGTAAAGCGCTGCTCTGCCATTGTCAAGGAAGCCGTGCCCTGTGCCAGAGCCAGCTGGCACCACACTGCCCACCCAGCACTGCCTGCACCCAGCAAAGGCAGCGGGGCTTGTGCAACACCACAAACTCCTTCCCGGGCTCTTCCACTGCAGCAGCCACTGCCTTTCATTTTACACCTTATTGTTTTGTGATTAATCATATTCCCAGGGTCCCTGTTTTCCAACCCATCCTGCCCAGGTGTTTGGTGGCCTGGACAAAGAGTCTCCTTTGTGTTTACAGGGTGGCTTTACCATGGCTGTGCCCAGAGGTGAAGGATCTCCTCCATGGCCTAACTAATCCTTGGCTTTTCTGCCAGTTGGGCTATGACAGAGAGCTGAAGCGCTTATCGCTTATCGCTGTGCACACATCCTCTGGGAAAACAATACGAGAGCCTGAACTCATTCCACATTCAGCACCCAGTTGGAAAAACCCCTGAGGCAGGCAGGATGGTAGCCAGCATCCCTGGTACCCTGGCTCCATGATCCATGTCCCCCGGCAATGGCCTTGCACATGGTCCCGGTGCATTTACCTAATTAAGACTTAATGAAGTAGGGAGATCTATTGTGCATCTGGCAGGGAAGCAGATGTGCCCTCTGAACCCGGCAACTGCCAACGAAAGCACACTGCTGTCTCCAGGGTGAATCAGCAGGAAAAGCTCAGGCCGGGATGCTCAGCCCTGCAAATTCCAGACCCCACTGCTTTCTCAGAGAAGGGACGGAAAATGCGCTGGTCATCAGCAGCCTCTAGTGGGGAGAGGTGGGCAGCCGTGGTGGCTGCTTCAGCCAGACCCCAGAACCCCAGCCAGCCCACTCCGGCTGTTCCCACCAACTCAGAAGGGGATGGCATGACAAGGTCCCAATGTCATGGTATGAGGGACCCAAACCATCATGGCCTCATTGGGATAACTGCTGTGTGAAACTGCTTATCCCCTGGTTGCTGGTCCCAGGCTAAATAGGGACAACCAACTGCAGCCCCTCCTGGTGAATCCCAAGTCACACAGATCACTGCATAAGCTCACACAGATCACTGCATGAAGCAAAACTCATAAAAAGGACAACCAAGACATCCCCTTCCTTCCTGGGCAGCTCACTGAGAGACACCTACAGGCTAATGATGGGCAAATCCACCCCCTTCCACAGCATCCAGCATGGCCAAGAGCCAATTATGACCCTAAACTTCCAGCCACCACAGCCTCGAGCCTCTTCCTGCAGCTGTGAACACAAAGGTGAAAGAAACACTGCTGAGCAGAGACAGGACAATTCCTGCCCTTTGGGACAGGGACCACCTGCAGCCTGCCTTGCCCTCCAGGGAATAACTGGGGAGGGAGCTCAGAAAAACCTTGCTATATATTAAATCAGTGACATAACTTCAAAGTGCCCTCCTCGGAAAAGAGCTGATGTTTTGCCTTTTCTCTGAGAGATCCTCTCCCCGCCATTGGCTCGGAAATGACCGTGCCAGCCTGGGGGGACTCGCGGTGCTGAGCGATGCGGCTGCAGGCAATTCCAGCAGCTGCCAGGCTGCGCGTCAGGAAGAGGGAGCCTCATCCCAGCAGCACCGCTGCAGATGAGAAGGCACTTTCTCTCCTCAGTAGATTTCAAGCCCTCTCGGAAAGGCCTAAAGTTTCTCTTAAGAGTGAGGAAAAGTGAAGTGAAGGGACAGGAGATCCCCACATCCACAGAACATGTTGAACATGACCATGAGAAGCAGTCTGATTGCACAGATCAACTTTTTGCTGCTGCTGACTCACCATTACCATCACCACAGGCAGAAGCAGCGTGTGCCCCACTTTGTCAGAGAAACTGAGGGGCTGCCAGCGCCGTGACCTGGAGGAGACCCACGCCTACACAGGCCCCAGAACTGGGAGAGGAGGAGAGGAACTGTACTCCTGGAAGGATGCAAATTGTTTCTCAATTTCAGCTGCCTCCTCTCAGAGACAGGCATAGTGCAGCTGCACCACCACAGGCACAGTGGCCATGAGCAGGGCAATGACTCAGAGGAAGGATTAAGCCAAACATGGAACCTCAGTGAAAGTTACTCCCATGGACTACCGGGGTTACTCTGGCAGAAGGAGGATGCAAAAGAGACCAGACTCTGGCTCTCTCCTACAGCTGCATCTGTGCTTCCACTAAACCTCAGGAAGGGAGCACAGGGATGGGAACGTTCTGGGATGCACCTTGCAAGAACCCAGCTTTCTTCCATGCTCCAGGGCAACTTCTCTCCCACGAGGCAGCAGAGATTCCCTGCACCACCAGCCTTTCCCATACTGGCCATTTGCTCCGGCTCACCTGTTCCTGCTGCCAGGCAGTGGCAGAGCATGTGTGACATGTGACAGTGCCGGGGGCCAACAGCGCACCCCAAACCTCGGCCCTGAACATCTCACACAGCCTGAGCTCATGCAGGGCACGTGTGACCGACATTAGTCCCGTACTGTCCGACCCCTGACTCAGCCTCACAGCCCCACCGAAGCCACCACAGCCCTTCCTGCTCGCATAAACCGCAGAGCAAGTGTTGGTCTTCCCCATGCGGGAGCCTCGGCGTAAGTCAATCCTCGGGCGAGGAGGCGGCTGCCGGCAGCGCCGAGCCAAGGCACACCCCTCCATTGCAACACAGCCCTAAAGATAGTCACTGCCCCCCGCTGTCCCCTGCCATCCCACCAGCCGCTCGGACCCGCCAGGGAGCGGGGAAGGCAGACGCCACCGGCACAGCCAACAGCACGGACTAATGAGCAGGTCCACCAGCCTCTCGTCCCACCACGGCTGCAGGAAGGAGAAATTCAGGAGAGGAAGAGATTGCAGGAACCGCCGGGCACGCTGCACACGCCTCTGGTTGCAATATCAGCGTAAAGCGTCCCCGTCGAGGAGGAGACGTGAAGACATCGACCCCGCCACGGGCGTGGGGAAGTCGATGGGAGGTTTCAGCGCGGCGCCGACCGGCGCCGGCACAGGGCTCGACGGCAGGAGCAGCCCCCGCCGCCCCGCAGCTCGGCGACTGCCGCCAGCTTTGGGAAGCGTCCCGGCGGGCGCAGACGGGGTCTCGGGGAGAGAACGCGGCCGCCCCGAAGCCACAGGTTGAACTGCTGCATCTCGGGCACAGCCCCAGCAACACCGAATGCTGCAAGAACCAGAGCTGGACCCAAATGCCAAAGCGGGAGCTGCCACCTCTCAGGAAGGGACACCAATGCTGCTGCCGTGACTGTGGGGCGCAGGGGGACCCCACTCCCCGAGGCTGCACCTGCCTTTTCCTCTCCACTGCATCAGTGGAAACAACAGTACGGAGAAAACATCCGAATCCCAGGGTTGTCACTCCCCGCGAGGCAGGGCCCCATCCACCTCCTGAGTATGAATCCACTGTGGGTGGCCTCCACGCCACATCCGCCCCCGCAGCCCTACTCAGAGTTTCTAGGACAGCCCTAGTGCACCCCATTCACCCACACCCAGCCTGACCCTACTGGGGATCCCCCCCACTCCAGAGCTCCTCACTTCCATTCTGCCCCATAGGCTTCCTGACAGCGCTGCAGGTGCCCCCCTAGTCTCCCCCAGCCCCTGAACATCCCCAATTTCTCCATACCCCCTGCTTCACACCTCAGTCACCGTGGGTCACCCACACCTAGACTGACATTCCCACCTCCTCCCAAACCCCTGAGTATCCTAAAACACCGCACATCCAGCTTGACCTCTACGGGTGCCCCTGGTTCCCGCAGCCCCCAGGTCACCCCACATCCAGCCTGACCCCACCGGAGACTCCCTGCTTCGCAGCACCCCATGTCCCCTGGCACCCCCTCCACTCCATAACCAGCCTGAGCCCCCATAGCANGCTGCCTCCACCTGCACCGCCGACCCCGCCCCCTTTGACGTCACAATACGGACCACGCCCCCTTGACCGCGCCCATTAGCTGCCGCCCCCGACCGTCAGCGCGCGGAGGGGGCGGGGCCAGCGCGTGCCGCTGCAGTGG
>WAAG01000154.1:4624-17017 GCA_013390105.1 Tichodroma muraria
TGTGTGTGTGTGTGTGTGTGTGTGTTGTGTGTGTGGCATTTCCTATTTGTATGGAAATTACATCACGAGCCACAACAAGGGTTAGGGGAGTTGCTTACTACTTGTACATAGAGAATTTAAAAGAAAGCACACAGGACCAGATGTTTTAAGAATCTTATTGATGATTGACAGAAGCATGTAAGAGGAGGAGGATCATGCTACATTTACTTCATGCTTCTCCCCTGCATGTGTCTACTGTTGACACTGGTGGAGGCAGAAGGCTGGGTTGTTTGGGTCTTTCCTATGAGACAGTGTGCCTTGTCTTATGCTACTGTCTTAGTTTGGAAGACAGGTATCTGCCAGGGAAAACAGGAGCCCCTTTCTGGGAATGGAGAATGCAAGCCCTCCCCCTCCGAATTGTTACAATCCCGAAATTGAAAAAGGACTCTTAGGCAAAAATGTAAGGGGATGGGAATAACAGTTCTTTACTACTGCATATAACTACTGCATATACTGCATATAACAAGATAAACAAAATAACAACAATAACTGTGGTGTTAACAACAAAAGAGAATCAGGGCGCAGTGAGTCTTTTTACCACAGGCACCTCTTTTGGTGCAGTCACTGTCACAGGCGGCCGGGGTGAGCAGAAAGCCCAGGGTGTCACAGCACGGGATGTGTCAGGAGCTCGGTGGGGATTGCTGGAGCTGTGGAAAGGTCTCGGCAGCAGCAGGGGGTGCGGGACACNAACAGCTACTGAGCAGTATATTCCCTATATTTTCACAAAAGCTGGTATTTTTTTCTGGAATCATAAACTGTGATTTTTAAAGATTGTGAAGGGTAATTTGTAAATGGAAGTACTATAAAAATACTGTTTGAAATTATGTGATCCTTATTCAAGTCCAGAGTGTACCTTTTGGTCTGTGTAGAGAGGGATTAACCTACTGTCATGTATCCACTAATGATAAGAGAAAAAATAATTATTGAGAGAGATTTCATGAAAACCAAAAAGTACAGCTCTGTAAACCATTCAAGATACTTCCATAAGCTATGGCAAAAAGCTGTGTATTTTCTACAGCTTCAGTGTTTGATAAAGATTTCTTTATGTTTTTAAAACTGAGTGATCAGGACTTCATTAGGCCTGGTATACAAAGTATAAGGCCAAAAATACTGCAAAACCACACATCTGCTTTACATGCTCATGTCTCTAAAGATATCACAGCCTATTTATTGTAGCCCTTTGTCCATTTCAGTAATGGGAGGACAATCATTGATACAGAGTGAAAACTACATTCTGCTTTCTCTGTGGCAAAGGCAAGAGAAAATACTGTGACTGAGATTCTAATCTGCCTTTGGTCAAGCAAAGTCCTGCTGACTTAGTTTTGCCTGAGTAAAGGCTACATAGTTGTCCTTGGTTATTATATAGCCTCATTCTCTCATTTAAAAACATTTGAGCCTGAAATGGGCTCAGAAGAACAGAATAAATTACAGGAGAAATGGAGAGTGGCTGAAAAGAAGCCTATTTCCCTCTAAAAAGAAAGGCAGATACCAGCGTGCTCTTTATTAAGACTCGTGTGTTTTCTGCTGAGGGAAGATAAGACATGGGGGAAGAGAGGGTAGAAGTTTAAATTAGAATTGATATCAGATGCAACGATTAAGTATTGACAATTTTTCAGGCTTTGGAATGGTTCCCATTTGCAGCTGCAAGGCGCTGCAGCAGCTTTAGTATTTACGAGCACTCGGTGAGTACTCTGACAGGTTTATTATTTGTTGGCTTTCTCCAGCATTGCACAGTAAAAATTGTTTTCAAGGAGTGTTCAAAAGTATAGCTGGCTGCCACTGTATCAAACCCAATCAATCCACCAATGTATTTCACATTCTTGATTGATAACTGGCTCAGTAGTTTGGCATTTCAGGGAAGGGGTGGAAGGGGAGCAGGTCTCGACAGTCATTAATCCTTTTTCCGTGAGCCTCCCTTGGGCAGCTGCTTGTGCCATTATCCACATTTCTTAGTGCTGATTTCCACAATCCCATGGCTACTCAAACCACCACAAATTCACCACTGTCCCTTTCACTTACTGTAGACCTTTCATCACATTGGACTCAGCAGCCCTCCTGGGCTGACAGTGGTCAGTGGAACATCTCTCTCATTTCTTTCTTAAACCTGGGCCATTAATTTGGTTTCTTACCTCAATCTCCTTTCCTCACTCTAAATTTATGTTGTTCCTTACTGAACAAGAACATGAGGGTATGAATGTACTTCCTTTAAAATATGTTTGTGTGGGTTGGGGTGAGAGATGTCTTATGGTAAATAGTGATTCTGTCTGTCTGCTCTTCCATGAAGCTGAATAAACTATGTTAGCTGCTGGGGAGATAGGCTATTTATTTATTTATTTGTTTGTTCATTTACTTATTTAAATGCTGCAAAATTGTGAGCAAGCTCACAGTGTGCTGACTGAAATGTCAGAATTAATTAAGCCAAACTGTTTCCAGTGAGGGGAAAAAAAAATTTGTCTTAATTAGGACCTGGAACTGTGAGAGAGAAAGGAAAGAGAGACAAAGAGAAAAAAAAAAACAACACATTCCCACATTTTTCACATTTTTCATGTGTTGGCTTCATTGCACCAAGGGTACTGAATACTCCAGATGGGTTTAAAAAACACATATTTGAGCTCCCCACTGAGGATTCAGGATAAAGTCTATCTGTCATTTGCCAGCAATCTGGTGTTATGTGTAGCTGTGCTGCTGGGAGCACTGTCTCATGTGTGTTTACTATTATATTAAAGCACAAATGTCTCCTCCACCTGTCCTCTAAAGAGTAATGTGTTCTGGACAAATCTGTTCCATATAATCTATATTTAACTACCCTTATCTTTAGAGGCAGAATCCATGTTAGGAAGCAGTGAAATACCCAAATGAAGGGAATTAATTGTGTGAGGAAAGGGAATTCAAGTGAGGAAGGCAGTGTAATTTAAAGGAGAAGAAACAGAGTCAAAGAGACAAAGAACCTCGCTGGGAAATTATGTAAGAGAGTCAAATATTATGAGAGAGTTGAGCATGCATAAATATCCTCCAGCATCTCTATAAATTGCAAATAAAAACCTTCCCCTGAAAACCTGTCACCTGAAAGCTTTTACCCATGTCAAAGGCTCCATTGAGCCGACTATAATGACCATCCCTTAATCAAATCTGTATTAACAGTTTACAGGTCTGAGGCCAGCTAACTCATGAGATCCTTATTTCATCTGAGAAAATACCATGTTTTATGAGGAGAAATTAATAAAGGGAAAATACATGAGCTATTAATGCATATGGACAAGAGGAGGTTTCATATGGAGCCTGGGTGCTGCAACAACTTGGGCAAGAAATTAAAAAAGATAATCAGTATTATAGGATAATACTGCTTCTAGTGAAATAATCTTAATCCTGTGCTAAAATAGAGCTTGATTCCCTGTGTTAGCAAAACATCAGACTACGTGGGGAAATGGGCAGTTTGTATGTGAACTTACTCTTGAACTGGAATTCTGCTCCAAAAATAGGTTTGTGTTGAGGCAGTTCTAGTGGGTGATGGGTCTGTACTTTCTTGAGCAGCCTTAGCAAGCAGTATTGCTGCAGATATTTGTGGCAGTTTGAAAGAAGCATGGTAAATTTAGCAATTTGTAAAAAAATCCCACAATTTCTTTGTAAGCAGTGGAAAGTTTTAAGCTTGGCTTCCTAAGGGTTTATATACCCAAGTGAAAGTGTTGTGTGCATCCTTTTGTATCCAAAAGGGACGACCTAATTTTGTAGCCTGTCTGCCAGTGCAGGCACTTCAGAGTTTCCATTTCTCTTCCACACTATTGCATTTTACCAAATTTACAGGGTTTTTAACACATCTGGGAGCCTCATCTCATCTCAATTTGAATTGGTGAAAGGGTACAGAAATTGTTGGGGAACAAAGGGTGAGGAAGCGTACAAAACTGGACTAAATTAATGTTTATATAATAATGTGCAAAAGGGTCTTCTGGGGATGTCTGTCCTATTGACTGATTTCCCTCTGGTCTTTTTCTGGCATAAGCCAATACAGGAAGATGAGACCTTATTTCTTTTTTTCCCCTTAGGAAAAAGTAACACAAAAATGGAACTTGATTCTTCATATTGCCCTCCCAAACAGCCTCTCAGAATTCTGTCCAAGCTGCTCTAATACTCAAATTCCCTTGTCCCTTATTCTCCAGAACAACCCCCTGATCTGAGTTCTGCTCTGCTATTAAATAGGCCCTGCAGGGAGGGATGATATGGAAGACCTTGGCTGTTGCCTGGACTGCTTTGGAGAAAAAGGTAGTGCACTGTAACAATTTGAATACATTGCAAGATTCTAAAAAGTTTGCATGAGTATGCAGTCCTTTCAACACATGTATGCATTACTTCCCAAATATCAGAGTTGGAGAATTGGGCTATTTTGTGGTCTGCACACTAGTAAAGATAATGAAGAAATTAAACATTTGACTTGGCTGTGAGTACTCAGTGAAAGATCCCATAGTTATTGTACATTTATTGCTAAATCTCGAGCCTTTAGCGGTGTGTTCTGAGTATCAGGATGTGTCAGAATATTCACAGCTTATTATTTCTAATAATACTGACAGGTTCATCAAACTCATCCTCTTAGAGCAAGAGCAATTTATTACAACTTTTTAACCCAAAGGAGTTTATATAATTGATGGATTTGGGTTACATTACAGATAGAAAATAACCTTGAGAGATTTGGTGCTCACTGCTGGAGTTGAATTTGATAGAGCTGAAGCACCATTCACCTGGGGCTTCAACAAAACCGATAGCTCCAAGTTCTGTATAACTAATTTAAATTGTTTGACTAAAGTTACATTTTATATCTTTAATATAGGACATGCTGATTAGGTCTGAGGGAGAGGGAGTGGAGAACACGTAACTTAAATAAAACCTCCTAAACCAGTAGAGATTCCTCCCTGAGGAATTTGTTCCTTTTTCCTTTTATTTTAAATGTTAAGTGATATTGTTTCTAACATTCAGATAGGGTCATCTGAAACCAAACTCGGCATTTCCACAGTAGAGGGCCCTTTATTCTGCAAGATGAATGGAGTTTATGCTGTCATGCATAGACTTTAAGAGAGCTTCGTGTTAAAATAAAGACTGGAAATTATCGTGTGTGTGCAACAGCTTTTATTTTAGGGTAAAATAGTACTTTCCAAAGGACAGTTGAGGAGTTGACAACTGAGAGGTTGAGTGGCTTGACTAAGCTTCCATAGTAAGTCACTGGCAAAGCTGTGGCTAAGTGGTAGACTGTTGTATCTCTGGCATATGGAGTTGTGCTGTTTACAAAACCCATTTCCTTCTTTGCAGCTCTGGTTGTTTCTTCAGTCCTGACTGTGCCTTCTTACACTGGAGTATATGGTAGAAGCTAGATACAGGAAATAAAGAAGAAAAATGAAAAATTTAAAGCAAAATATATTAGCATGGAAAGATAAAGTCATATTTTCTGGTTTATTATTCAAGTCGAGTAAATAAATTATGGTGATGTTCCTAGCATAAAAGCAGGTTTCTAAATAATGTGTAAGGTGGTGGTTATTTTGATGATTATTTTGTTATTGTTGTTGTGTTGTAGCTGTTATTTTAAATAAATGCATTATTTTAAGTTCAGTAAGGGACTTGAGGTGAAGAGTGGGCCAAGAGTTAGACAGAGGAGCTGTGAAGGTGATTTCAAATGTTCTCTGGTTTTGAGGGAAGTTTAAGCAGCCAAAGGGGTTCCAGCAGAATAGAGATTGCAAAGTACATGAAGATTGAGGCAGGCATAATCTTGTATGAAAGGGAGTACCCTGCTCAGTAGTGTTAGAGATTGGTGGGAGAAAGATGCTGCTGAATGACTCTCTGTTTCACAAAATTACCCTTATGCAAGCATTCTCACATCTGCTTGCTGTTACTCTCCACTCAGAAAAACCCCACAGATGGGATTCATAGAACATGGTAGAGAAGCTGTCCTCACTGAGTAATATTTTCTTTAGGTGTGAACTCAGGTTCTAGATTTCTTGGAGTCTTTTCCTGACTATTTTATCTTCTTCTTCAACCTTGTAATCTAAGACACCTTGAACATATTTTGAAAATGGTTTGAAAAATAAGAGATGAACGGAATATTCTGATTCCTCTAGTCATTCCATAAGAGATAGATAAAATTTTGAGAAGTAAAGCTCTTCACAATACTGTAAGGGAACCAGATAGCCAGCAAGAGATCCATAATAGGGAATGACTGAAGAATTCTCAGATACTTTTATTTTCTTTCTTGAGTATTATTTCCCAATCAGGTTTTTAGGTGACCTTGTGTCTTGGTTTGGAAGACAGGTATCTGCCAGGGAAAACAGGAGCTCCTTTCTGGGAATGGAGAAATGCAAGCCCTCCCCCTCCGAATTGTTACAATCTCGAAACTGAAGGACTCTCAGGCAAAAATGTAAGGGGATAGGAATAACAGTTCTTTACTACTGCATATAACAAGATAAACAAAATAACAACAATAACGATGACATTAACAACAAAAGAGAATCAGGGCCCAGTGAATCTTTTCACCGCAGGCAATTCCCCCTTTGGTGCAGTCACCGTCACAGTGGCCGGGGTGAGCAGAAAGCCCAGGGTGTCACAGCCCGAGCTGTGTCAGGAGCTTGGCGGCCGCAGCTGGAGCTGTGGAAAGGTCCCGGCAGCAGCAGGGGGTGCGGGACACGGCGTGGGGAAACCAGAGCAGGAGCGAAGGAGCAGCGGGCGCGGGCACCGCGGCAGCGCGGCTCCAGCAAAGCAGGGAGAGAGCAGGATCCGAATTCCCGGCACACACGAACAGACGGTGCTGGGTCACTCCGAGCTGGGCTCCGGTGGTGCCGGCGGAAGTCTCCCCCGCAGTGCAAGAGACCAACAGCCTCGCTATTCCCTCCAAGAGAGCAGCTCTCCCAGAGAGAAGAGCAGGAGTCAAGTCCCTAACCCCCCAACCAACACCATCCACTCCCCTGGGTTTTTTGGCCATTTCCTTTGTCTTTCTGAGTACCCATAAGTACCCAGTAATTAGTTCCCTAGCAATGTATGGGAGAAAATTCTGTGAGAAAGAAACTCAACCCCCAACACCTTGTTATGTTGAGAATTTAAAAGCAGTGATGAAGATGATGATGATAACAATAACAATAGCCTTTTCACTGTGATATTAATTCAAACTTATCTACACAAATATTGGCTGATCTTATGGAAAGAATCCCAATGTTAGCTTTGAAATGGTTTTGAGTGTGGCTTTTTCTTGGGACAGCATTAGATGACTCTCATCCCATACAGTAGCAGAACGAGCTCCTCTTCTGAAACTCTTCTGAAGGAGGCAGTGTCAATATGGAGCTGAATGCAAGGGAGGTGTTCAGTTCTGTTGGCTGATAGTACCTAAAGGGATTTACTCTGTACACGTCTAAAATGGAGCGGTATCAAGTATAATATACAGCTTTTTGTTTTATGAATTCAATACTCATGTCACTCTGCTGGTATGTGCATTTGCAACTTTTTATTTTGGAATATATACAGCTTAGTGTTCTGTTCTATGTAATTTTGCCTAGAATAATTGGTAGTCAAAGGTCTTGTACTCAAATAAATCATGTGTTTTGCTCTGATACTCCTTAAAGTTATTGTAGCTTTATTCCAAGACTGGAAACACTTATATGTTTGTCTGAATATTTTAAGTACAGATCTATTAAACATTAGACATGTTAGCATAAAGCTATATTTTTTGATGGAGTATAGCACTCATCTACGTGAATACAGTTGTACATACATGTATATTTATATATAGCTATGTTAATATTCAAGTTGAATGATCATCTGTTTTCAAAACTCCCTTATTTACTATGTTTTATTATTATCTCTTTTAGGACTATATTTCTAATATCCAGTCATTTTCCACACTCCTCATCATATGTTTTGCTCTGCTGACTCTTCTTTGTCTTGTGCATAAAGTAAATATGTCACACCACATCTTTCACATCTACTATGGGGAGTCTGCTACATTAAGTGGCCAGAAACTACAGATTTGTCTCATTTCCTCTTGCAGGCAGAAGCAGTCCATAAGGGTGCTTTGCATCCTGCGTTGCTGCCTTGGAACAGTCACCTGTAGTGCTGCTCCTGCCACTGCTTGCTGCTCTCAGTAAAAGCATGTGTGGCCAACCAGGCAAGTGACTGCTGTTTGCACATCCTCACTTTGATATAATTACAAAGCACTTTCCTTCTTCTATGTTGTCTTTACTCCTCTGGGTGCAATCTGTTCTGTTGTGTGACTTTTCTTTCGAAAGTCACACAGGTAATGTAAAGTGAAGCATTTTTCATTCAAAACAGAATTTGGTGAAGGTGTGATTCAGTGCAAATTTAATGAGATGGAGGCTCTGACTGCTATATATTGTTGAAAAGGTGCAAATTTTGGTTCTGGTTTTACCTTTTTTTTTTTTTTTTTTTTTTAACCNTTTCTATTTTTTTTCTTTTTCTTTTCTTTTCTTTTTTTTTTAAATCTGTGCTAATTATATCATGGGAAAGAGCCTTCAGACTTTTTTACTAAGCATGTGTTTGAACTTAAGCTTTTGAAGGGTTATATTTGGTTAACACTATCTTTATTTAGAAAAAAATTTTGTGTTTTCAGAAGTAAAAGGACACTGATGATGCATATGGTAAAATTCTGATAAGGTTGTAATTGCCATGCAAATAAACAACTGAGTGCAGCATACTTTTAGCTTTTAACTGCACCAAAGAAGTTTCACGAGTGATGAAATGATGGTCCTGATGTTCTGACCAAATTAGATCTGAGAGTGCTAAGTTTTTTCCTGCCAGTGCTCTCCTGTGGCTTCTGTTCAATATGCTATTTTCTGACAGTTCTGAGCAAGACCAATGGCTTTTGACCTTTTCATGCCAATTGGATTTTTTGTATTGAATTAACTGTTCCTGAATCATGCTGCTTTTCAGAGAATTGTTGTCCAATAGTTTTAAGTGATATGGCTGTGAAGCAGTAAATACTTCTTGCTTTCCTCCCTGACATTTCTGTATGTAGATGTACAAATACAGAGATGGATAGTAGGATTTCAATCTATTTTTTGAAAAAGTAAAATGCTTACTAAAGAGAAGGTGTACCATACAGATGAGATGAACCTTAATATGGATTAACAGATTTATTTTTTTGCATTTTTACAGTACCTTATAAAGATCTTGTGCTGCTTCATGGCTTACATGGCACAGAAAACAAATGTTACACAGAAAATAACACACAAATGCACACATTTTTGCACTCTGTGCACAGTCTTTATCATGTCTTGCTGTCATAGAAGTCATTTAGCTATCCAGAAAATGTCTTTCTTAACTTAGGACAAAATTTGTAAGTATTGTAACTGAAGAAAAAATTCCTATTGACTTAAGTGAGCCTTAGACTGAACTTATAAAAGCAAATCTTAATCATACCTCTAAACACTAAGAATATAGTACAAGTGGATACTGTATACAGACTTACAGAAAAAGAACTGAAGTATTCTTTCATACATTTTGACAGTTGGTTTTGTTGATATTTCTTTGTCCTCTGCTATTTACATTTGTAGATGAACTTTGAGAACAATGTAAATTATTTGGTTAGCATCTTGTGACTTCCCATCCATTTTGTGGGTAGCATTTTTATTTCCTAGTCTCAAAATGCTATTATTTCTGGTTCCATCTATTACAACCATAGCCATGTGATCCTCAAAGAGGTCAAACCCACATTTCGGCATTTTTCCTCCTTCAGCTCTTTTATTCAAGTTTATGGTACTGATATGTTCATTGTCTTCAAGATAATGTACAGTCCTGTCGACAGAACAATGCACAGTGAATATGTTGTCTAATGTATCATTGAGCTTTTAGTTCTCTGGCTACAGAATTAAATGCTAGGCTCTTAAAAAGTAATCTGTATTTCAAAGTCAGTATTTTGTGAAGTCTTAAGGTAGTTACTGTTGCTCTGAAATATTGAGTATAATAATACAGGGGAATTTTGTTTAGCTATTAGAAAGATAACAGTACAGTTACCCTGGTAACTTACAGGATAATTCTGTCTGTTACTAAACCCTTACAACTGGGTACAGATTCTGATAGAGTATGTTGATTTTCCTCTTTAGGTACTTCTATGACTTTAGTAGGAATTTTGGGAAGTAAAGGACAAAAAGAACAACTTACTTGTATAAGGTTAAAATTGCTACTGTGACATGAAGTACGTGATGTGGCAGGTACTGTAACAGTTTTGTCGTGCCTATGTAAGCAAAAGCAGTCAACAACTGGATTCTAAGTCTACATTGATGTTTACACATATGTAATATAGTTGATGATGTATCTTTGATTAGTGAAAAAATCTGTGAGCCCAAGTTGCCGTTGCAGCTATAATTGTTTCAGGCCACTGTGAGTTAGAGCCAGACTATCAATTTCTTCCTGTCTTTGTTGAATTCTTCACTGTTTTCTAATAAATGGAGCATAGTGAGGGAATTACAGTTCATTCTGCAAGTTTTAATTGTCAAAATATTCTTAAGTGCAGTTAAAAAAAAAGAAACAGCATTTGTTAGTGTTAAACAGTTATTTCTAGTCTCTTCGGAGATACGACACATTTTATTTCTAAATCACCAATATGTATCTATAATGAAAATCTATGTTGTGGTCTATGATATGACTTAATTTTTACATGCTTATCATGTTTTTATGTAGCCATGTATTTGTCTCTCAGTTCCCTGTCCTTCATAAACAACATAAGAAATTTGTATTAGAACCTATAGGAATACAGTAAAAAGGAGAATGCAGAAATCTTGCTGGTCATGTTAGTCCTGAATGGATATCTTTCCTATATACTCTGTGGTAGAAAATAATACACAAGCCTGAGTCCCATGTTAAAAAATGCAAGACGTTTAAGGCATCGATGTCTGATTACCACAGTCCATAAGCAGTGAATCTCTGCAAATAACCTATTTCAGATAACTTTATATTTTTTTCTTCTTGTCAACCTCATCTTTAACATTTAAATTCACATTGTAGTTTATATATTGCAGACCAGCTATGAAATTGAGGTCACTGTGTTAGGACAATTTAAAGAGAATACAACAGAGGGACAGGTAAACTACAGGTAGAAGTTCCAGCACAGCAGAGATAGTAGGGCAACCAAAAAGTCTGGGATAGAGCTTGATCAGTCCTTGGAAATAGCTAAGGTTAGAATGTTAATGTGTGAAGCCTGGCATGGATGTGGAAAGTATATTTTGCATTCTGTTTTCTAGTCTTTTTAACTGACTTAGAGATTCTTGTTTGACAGTGAAGGTGACTGACACGAATATGTCCTCCTCTGAGGATGTGAATGCCTTTGCACATGATGTGATTGGAAGTGGTCATGGTGATGAACAAGAGGAAACAACCCTGCAATGGCAGAGAGCTTTAGACTATTCCACATTTGTGTCCAATGCAGGTGTATGAACTACTGCTGTTTAAATTAACAAGACTGAAGTCCCAGTAAAAATTTCAAAGAAAGGAAATTCTGAGGATATATGAGAAGCTGGTCCAAGGAATCAGTTTTCTGATTTGTTGAAAGGGAAGAGAAAACTGATAATAGCCCTAAGAGATGCAATAGTATGATGAATTTCAGGTTCCTGCCAAATGTTGATCTGAAGGCAAAACTATCATTTGGTTAATCTTTTATGAATACTTTTGAAACCTTGGTCTTGCCAGCACTACTTCCACCTATGGGTTAACACAAGCCAGTCATTCAGAAATCACTTGATGGGATTGAGTTTAACCAGGCATGACTCGCATGCTTTTTTTTTCAGAAAGTTTTTTTAGTGAATTCTGTGGTGGATTCATTGGTAGTGGCCTATTTACAGAAAAGAAAGTAGTTTCAAGAAAAAAAAAGCCAGGCATTAAGATGCATATATATTCATACTGTAGGCACATGCAGAAAATTTCAATAGTACAGTGTGCTTTATGAGTGGTGTCTAAGTGTCTGGAGGAGTAATGAAATGATCTGTTATTCTAGTTTTAAAAAGACTAAAGTTCTGTTCATGCGCCTGATACAGTGTAGGCGTAAATAAAGTAGGTTTTCAACAATGTTCTCTCAAATTAAGGAGGTGGCAAAGATAAATTAATCTCTGTGTGCTGTCAAGAGGCTCATGCTTACTCTTTTCATGCCTGCTGTGTATAAGAACTGTGACACAGGCTGACAAAAGCCTATGTCTTTGCAGCTATAAAAATGGTATCATTCAACTATTTTCTATGAGAAAATGGAGAAAATATCTTACAGAATTAGTCAGACTAACCTTTTAAAATATTACTATAGTTCAAGTTTTGGGTTTCACATATGCCAGGCATTTTACTGAGAGTCTGTCTGGTGGGACTTCCACTGGTTGGCTCCAGTTCTAC
>WAAG01000155.1:1650-29270 GCA_013390105.1 Tichodroma muraria
ATATGAACAAAAAAAAAAAAAAAGCTGCTTTGAACGTGGAGCCGGCTCAGTGCACAATACAGATCACCCCTATTCAGTCATTGTAACTAGAAAAGCGGAAACGTGATATAAATTTACCCCTAAAAATCTCAGGATGGGCTTCAAGGTGCAGGACCATCTCCAAAATCCATCCTCAACTCCCAAGTCCAGGTCACTGGGGTGCTCCAGAAGAGTTTTCTTGGAAAAACTCCTCTTCTTATAATAACTCAACTCCATAACAGTGCTTGGAAAAGTTATTTGAGCACCAGTGGAGATGAAATATTTTCTCTCCCCTGCCACAGGTTATTAAAAAATGCCATTGAAATAAATCAAAGGCCATCCCTATGACTAAACCTGCCCTGGTTTAGTCAAATGTTTCATCTTTCCTGCTAATTAACCTGCTGGTTACAATCATGCCACCATGTTGGATTTCCAAGAAGACCCAAAGACCCCAAAATCACAGACTCACAGAATCACCAGCTTGGAAGAGACCTTTAAGATCATCGAGTCCAACCCATGCCCAAACACCTCAACTAACCCATGGCATTGAGTGCCACATCCAATCTTTTCTTAAACACATCCAGGGATGGTGACTCCCCCACCTCCCCGGGGAGACCACTCCACTACTTGATCACTCAGTAAAAAAACCTTTTCCTAACATTCAACCAAAATTTCCCTCGGCGCAGCTTAAGACATAAAACAAAAAGGGGAAGCCCCCACAGTTTTCCCCAAAATCTTTCAATCTTGGAGACTGACAGGAAGGGTTTTAATTCTGCCAGTCTCTGAGACGAATGCTCTGCGGTGAAATACTTTGTACTGGCCATTATTTAGGAAATCAAGGTAAGTAATGCAGGAGCTGGGGGTCCTGGGGGGTCTGGAGGACACTCACCTGTGGGGTGTCTTGGTAGGGAGGAGGAGGAGGCACTGTCTGGGTGGCCATCATGGTCAGAGCTGGTGCCGGGGAGACATGGTGCATCCTGCTTGGGAGTCACATCGAGAACCTGTGGGCAGGAGAATGGAGCTGCTGGGTAACCAGGGATCTGTCCCCCCAGAGAAATCCCACAGAAAGGGAAGGAAAGAGTAGAAGGCAGAAAGGAGAGGCAACATTCCTCGCACAAGCACTGCGCTCTGCCACGCAGTCCCCAGAAGAAACTCGAGATGGATTGATGACCCTTATTGTGATTCGATGATTTTTTTGAGATTTGTGATTTTGGATAAGGAATGCACTGGGGGGGGGAAGACAAGCAGGTTCGCTGGCAGGGAGATCCTTCCTGGAGAGCTCTTGGAGATGATGAAACTCATCATCTCCAACTTTTCATCAGTGAAACTCATGATATTTTCTCCCCTGTGAACCCCGGTACACCCAGGGCATTTTCTTTCCACCTCTCATGCCTAACCACAGTGCCTATTTCCATCCCCCTTCCAGCTATTCCTCTTTTCTGGAAGCAGAAAGACAAACCATAAATGCAAAACTTGCCATTTTTAAAATTATACACTAAACCCTCCCAGAATGATGTGTTTCTTTGCCTTTGGCCACCACAGAGTCACATCCTCATGCTCAGTTCAGAAGGGACATTGAGAATCCAATGTGGAGATTCACCAACATATTTAATATATTTATTTATTCATTTATTTAATATATTCCTATCTTGTGCTCTCCCACCCAGCTGCCTCCTAGGTTGAGGTGACTGACCCCATGGGGATTGAATGCACAGAAATGTGGAAACTCTTGTTTGATTTGAACCAGGGAGCAAACCTGGATTTTGTACACCCCATAAACTGAGGAGATGGTTCTCACCCCACCTCCAACCCCTCTGGAAGCTGCTGCTTTCTCCAAAATGCAGTTATCTGCATAGGATAACAGAGGAAAACAGAGAAATATTTTTGTATCTTCAGGTCCAAAGGAGATGGAGAAAAAAGAGGGGCAGCAGAAAGGGACAAATTTGTTGTGGAGTGCTTTGCTGGGAAAAGTCTCTGACAAATAGACCTGGTCGTAGATGTGACTCAAAAGCAATTCTTGGCCCTGAAAATACATCCTCTCCCACTATTTCACTGCAGCTGGGTGATTGCTTTAGAAAGAAAAGCCAATAATCTTGCCCAGATTCTTAAAAATCTCTGTCCTGTCCTCTCTGTGGCTTGGGAGCTCTCTCTTGGGCCAACTCACAAAGTCACCCAGCAAATCTTCCTGGGTCCTCCAAAGGTGCATTTCTTCTCACAGTGCCTCCTTTTTGTAAGAGATGACATCTCCCCCAGGAATCTTCCTGTTGTGGTGGCCTTCCCGTTGGCTTCTCACCTGGAGAAGAGCCATGGCACCATCCCATGAGGAAATGCAGAAAGTTATGTAAAGTCCCCTGGTACTGTGAGGGAATACAACCAAAAAACAGTGCCAGCATCACTTTCACCACGGAATGGTGCCAGGCAGGAAAGTGCAAGGAAGAGGAACAGAGGCACTGATGAGCTCAGGCAAAACTGAGGCACATCTGGGAATCTTTGTGAAAAATTTAGTCCTCTCTAGGAGGTCCACAGTTGTTTGGGGGAAGAGGTGCAATGTTCTGATCTCCTCAAGGCCTCAGGCTTTGCCAGGCACCAACTTCATATGGAGAGCCAAGTGATGTGTGCATGGGATGAGCATCAACAACTCTTATTTATTTTGCATGAATAAATGAGGTTATTCTTTCCTATACTTTGCACAAATATGGATAACCCATAAATTGAATACTAAGAAATCACACCCAAAATCCTGTGCACTGTGAAGGTAGATCAGGGTTCCTGCATGACACAGACCTCTAGCAGTGAGGATATTGCATTTATGGGATTAAAATGATGCTTTTCATCTTTTCCCCCCAACAGCAAAATAGCAGGAGGCAAAATTATCTGCTCCTGAGCGAACTCACAGCTTAAAACCTTTGATGTCCAATGTCAAAACTCAGCTCACAGCTGCAGGCACACAAATATCCATGTCCCCGGGGGGGCAACACCAAGGGAAAAACCTCCCCACCAGCAACAGTTTCAGCTGGGGAAAAGCAGAATTTAGCACTGTGACAGTCTGGACATCTGGGTGGGAAGCTAAAAAAAAAAAAGACATTGCTATTTTGGGAAAAATACCCTTCTTGGCATCTATTGTTCCTGCCAAGAGCGATCCTAGAACCAGCACACGGCGATTTACTGCGGGGTGTGAGCTTTTTGGGTGAGTCTATTCCCAGAAGGTGGCAGCCCAGAGCCCAATTTAATTGCTGAATAATACCTAAGCTGCTCAAATCAAGCCGTTCATTGAGGTTTATGGGTGCTGGTTTGTTTGGAGAACAGGACTGACAGCTAAATGTGGGGAAAAGAGAAAAAAAAAGAGGATAAAAGTGGGAGACAGCTGTTGCCAATAGCAGTATATTTATCTTGGGGGAAACAAACGCACTCAGGCACCGTAAATATCCAGGAAAGCATCTGGTGCCCACAGGAAAAGCTGGACAGGTGTTTCACGTGGGAGCCCCATCCATGAATCTCAGGATAACAGTGCAGAGCTGCCAGCCCCATGGATTTATCAGCAGCCAACGCAGGTAAGGGTTGAAAGCTGCCATTAAATGCATTAACCCTTTCTTATTCTCCGTATTTTTTGTTTTATACATTAATCCCCTCTCTTTTCTTTCCCCCACTTCTTAAGCTAAGAAGAAATAAAAAAAAAAAAGCTAATTTTTCTGCATGAGCTCTTGACTATGGGCATCCAGATATTGGAAGGAGCAGAGCATCACCAAACCCCTGCCAATTCCTTCCAGCCCACCGCAAGGAAATGTTCAAATCTTGGGTGAAGAGTGAATTCTGAGGTCTGGAGATCAAGGAGGGCAGGAATTGCAGCCAGCTCCTGAGGGATTTGCACAGAAGAAAGAAATGGTGAGCAGTAAAAACCCATAAAGGCTCTTTCATTTCCGGAAGCAGCGGTACTTCACATTTTGGCAGCGACTTGAGATCAAAGTATCCTAAATTTCCTTATGAAATAAAATTATTTCAGCTATCACTGAAATGTTGCCATTACGTTGGAAATGTATTTCCCAAAGAGCTTGTGCCAATCTAAAAGACTCTCAGATTTACAGGCTGGGATTTTTTACCAGCAATATATAACATCCCTTTTCAAGTAAAAATAATTAAGGACTAAGTTGAAAAGCTGGGTTGTTTTTTTTTTTCCATGATGCCTTAAAACACTTAAAATACCAAAGTATTATCAGTCACTCACCACCCTCCAGGTTTATATGACCTCCTTGATTAATAAAACAGCCATAAATCCATGCTTATGGGTTTATGCATAAACCCATAACCATATTAGAATGGTTAGGGCTGGTCACAATTGGGGCTGAATAAAAAAAAATAAATAATTCCGTTTTATGGACTCCACATTGCTGTTTTCAAAGCAAAATGCTAATATTCAATCTGTAAAGCACAACTCTTGTTTCTGAACCAGTGGGAAAATGGGGCTCACTTTTTCTAGCTGATTGAGAAGCTTCTGCCCCACAGCAACACATGCAACTGATAATGGAGGATTCAACACGAAAAATCAGAAAATCAACTTTTCAGGCTTTTCCTCTTGTCCACCTGAAGCATCAGAATTATTAGAGCTACTTGAGGATGGGATTTTTTTTCTCGCCATGGAAAGTATTTTTCTGCATTTAGGGAAGACTGCCTTTTCCAAAGGGGATTTTTTTTGAAGAGGGGATGCCGTGAGATCCGCGACGTCGCCGCGTCGGTCGCGCCCCCTCCACAGCAGGCTGCGAGTTCTTTATGTCACCATCCTCGCAGAGGGCTTGTGCAGGCTGAGGTTTATGATATATGCATTCAGCCAAGATAAAATGAAGACATACAGCAGAGGAGGGATGGAGAGGGTCCTCCAGAGGACGATACCTCTCACTCAGAGCCACGAGGACAGGCTCGACCTCGGCGGGCGATGCCAATTCTTGATTGGCCATAAAGCGAATTAAGAGTGACCCTCTCCTCTTGAATGTCTCGTTTCTATCAACAAATCTTCACCTTTTTTGCCTGTTTTTACCGAAATCACCCTGAAAGATGAACACCAGGTTTTCATGCCATTACAGGAAGTCCTTTATGCCACCCTGAGCTTGTTAAAAATGCACCGAGTGCTATTAAAAGGTCAAAACCAGAAAAGAATCCAATTTTTCAAGACATTACCCATTCTTGGCCATTCCTCCATGTTCAAGGATGCTTCCAAACAGGCTTATGCAACACCTCATCTGGGGAGATCGTGAATGTTTGTGCAAAGATACCACTGTGCCATCAAATAGTTTTCACTTTTTTAAAGAATATATCATAGCCAAATTTCCTCAATCCAATCCCAAGAGGTTTTCTTGCACTGGGAGTATCTTTTGCTCTCAGCCAAGATGCTGGTTTTACTAAATGCTCACCTCCATACCCTCCCAGCATCCTGTTATCAGTTGCTGCCTGGTAAAAAGAGGAGAAATTGAGTTTGTTTCTGCTACAAGCATAGGTTAAAACAGATACTGATTTAATATTTCTGTAGAACAAAGCCTAGACCAGAGCAAATCCCTTTCCTATTTTTCTCCTAAAAAAGCAGTTGGTCAATACATAAGCACTGGGATAAAAGGGAGAGGGAAACACCGTGTTGGACAATGCCAAAAAATCTCTTCTTAAACACTGGTTTGGAATGTCAGTGGATGGGCCCTGAGCACCAGGAAAAGGAGCATTTATTTATTTAATATTTTCACCTAGGTATTTAATATTTCATTTTTTATTTACTATTTACATGTATTTATTTGTTATTTGTATTTATTTAATTAATATTTCCCAATCCTCCTCCCAACTTCAGCTCCCTAGAAAGGATAGAGCTGCTTCAGTGGATTTCTGATGAGAACAACAATTACTGCTAAATATTTCTCTCCTCTCCAAAGATACCCATCTCTGAAAGGCTCCAGGGATATCTCTGCAACATAAACATGAGAATAAAACCTGCAAGAGCCAGTCAGAGCTTTAGCAGACAAGGTTAATGTACCTTGAACAGCAGCATTAAACAACTTTGCTCATTTTTTTAAGTGGAGAGCTGAGATACCTACATACATTTTAAAGTGTTATTTTTATAGGGGAAGACCATTAAAGCACCTTCCAAAACAAACTGGCACAGGGAAACATCAAAGAAGCTTCTTCAAAGTAACCTGAGAATACTTGAATTTTGTGCAACCCAGTCCTCTGCCCAAAAAAAGTTCCCAAAAGAGTAAGTTGTGATTTTTTTCAGCAAATCAAAGAGCTTTGAAGTGAAATGTAGCTGAGGAACCCCAAAAATGCAGGAACTTCCTCTTGCTGGGCATGAAATGTCAAAAAAAAATTTCTGGTTGTCTTGTAAAAAACAGGGAGCAGATGAATGCTTTAACAGTTCTTCTCTGAACAATTTATGTCCAAAATCTAAAGTCTTGCCCTATGCTTTCAAACCCTGGCTTGTGCTCTTCATTGTCAACCTGCTAATTCCATGGGTCAGGAATCACTGAGCACCCACAATTCCATCCTGCAAACACCAAATCTCAAACCCACACTGGCAATGAGAAGGTCACAGAATCACAGAATTATCTGAGCTGGAAAGGCTCCACAAGGATCATCGAGCCCAGCTCCTGGCCCTGCACAGCACCATCCCCAAGAGTCACACCACATGCCTGAGATCTTAAACTCTGCCAGCCTCGAGGCCACAGGGAGCCCTGGGGTGTCTGCTCCTGTGCCCAAGCACCCTCTAGGTGAAGAATCTTTCTCTAATATCCAACCTAAGCCTCCCCTGACACAACTTCAGGCCGTTCTTTGGGTCCTGCCACGGGCACCACCACAGAGCAGCCATCGGTGTTTGCCCCTCCTCTTCCCCTCACAAGGAAGTTGTAGACTGATGAGTCTCCCCTCAATCTCCTCCAAGGCCAAGTGCCTTCAGCTGCTTCTCCTTGAGTTCCCCCTCAAGGCCCTTCACCATCTTCGCTGCCCTCCTTAGGATGCTCTCTAAAGTCCAATATCGTCCTCACACTCCGGTGCCCAAAACTGCCCACAGAACTCGAGGTGAGGCCACCCCAGTGCAGAGCAGAGAAAGACAATCCCCTCTCTCACCCAGCTGGTGATGCTGGGCCTGAAGCCCCCCGGGGCAAGGATGTCCCTCCTGGCTGCCAGGGCACTGTTGACTCAAAATCAACTTTCAATCGACCAGAACCCCCAGGTTCTGCAGAGCTCTCTTTCAGAACCTGCTTCTGCAGGTTCTCTCAGAACCCCCTCTCTGCAGAGCTGCGTTCCAGCATCTCATCCCTTTGTCTGTCTGCACCCCCAGGGCTGCTCCATCCCAGGCGCAGAATCCAACACTTTCCCTTGTTGAACTCCACGGTGATGGCCCAGTCCTCTAATTTGTCCAGGTCCTCCCTGCAGGGCCTCCCTGCCTTCGACCTCCCCAGTAACTTGCATGATACCCCCTCCAGTCTAAGTCATTTATGAAGATGCTGAAGTGCATGGGGTGGAGGGTGGAGCCCTGCAGAGCCCCACTGGTGACAGGCTGCAAGTCTGATGTCCCCCATCCACTTTAACCCTTTGTGCCCGACCTGGGAGCCAGCAGCTCCAACAGGGTTACCCAGCCGTGCACATTTTGTGCAGAGGATACTATGACAGATGGTATCGAAGGCTCCACCCCAAGGTCCCTGCCAGGTTAAAAAGAGCTTCTCGGAGGACAAAAAAGGCGATGGCAAAAAATTTGATGAGTTTTGGAGACATGAGTTGGGAGGTTTAAGTGTGGGTCTGAGGTAAACGAGGTCATGGGAAAATGTAGTATTTGTGAATTCTGCAAAACTTCTGTCCCAAGACCAAAGGTGACATCAGCGTTGTTGCTTGAGGATGGGTAGCTGAGAAGAAACATGCTCAAAAAATGTCTTGCTCTGCACAAATTAAACTATCATTCAAGTTTTTCCATTCCAAACTGACACCTGCAGTCCTTCACCAGTGCCCTGATTTCAACCAGGACAGAGTGAATTTTTACAATAGCTGGGATGGGAGCTTGACCAGACCCTAATAATATTTGATTCCATATTATGTCTCTGCCAGGGGCAGGGAAAAGGGACTCTCTCTCCTCTGAGAAGAAGGGAATTCATTCTATGGAGCAAGCACGGCAGACAGAGCACTGGGGTAATGCTGGTCCTGACCAGAGGGAGCTGTTTGGGTGGGGTGGCTGTGGTCAGGTAAAGCTCTTCTGTACACTTTTTGTACACTTTTATTTGTATTGCTGCTGTTACAAGTTCATTTTCTTATCTCACTGCTGTTTCCAGTAAATCGTTTTTTATCCCAATCCACGGTCTTTGCCTTTTGTGCCTCCAATCTTTTCTCAACAGGGGGGCAGGACAGGGGAAGGAAGTGAGCTGCATGAAGTTTTGGAGACTTGGGGAGGGGGCACTAAATTGGGGAATACCATTATTAAATAACAACAACCAATTTCTCCGCCACTGCAAATATCACAAAGTGCAAAACGGACCAATGCCAGTGCAAGACCCACCTGCAACCTCAACACTACCAACAATTCTGGCACAGATCCTGCCACAAACCAAGGATTTTTTGTAAATGTTACTGCAGTCCATAAACACTCCATAATCAATACTGCAATTTTCCATTTTTTAGGTACGGTTTCAATTTAATACCTTCCTGGAGTGCTTGTTTTGCAACTCAGATCTCACAGGTTTTATGCAGATCTCCCAGAAACTCAATGAGTAGCACCAGGTAAGCACGGACAGATACCTGCTTTTTGGTGGTCTTGCTAAAAACAGCAGAGTGAACCCAACTGCAGAAACACAGGAGAGGTGTGAATGGTAGCATGGAAAGACTTCCCACTTCCCAGACTGGGAAAGTCAGGAAAACAGCAATACCACAGTACACCAAATAAAATCCTCCCTTAAATCTCCCTCGTTTTTTGCTATATCCTGCTATCACATTTGGAAATTTTCCCCTTGCGAGGGGAAAAAACTCCCTCTGGAGCCCCATAAGGCAAAAAAATCAGAGTTCTTGATTCGCTGAGTTTTCACTTCACATCCCCCTCTTGCAGCTCTCTGGCTCCTCCTGGTCTTACCTTCCCCCTGAATTTCCTATGTAAAATGTAAAATTCCCTGTGAAAAATTACTCTGCTGACCAAAAAACAAAAATAAGGGTTTCCTTGAGGCAAAAGGCAAACCTCAAGCCTGTAGATGTAAGGCTTTCTGGCATCTACAGAATTGCCCCTATCCAAACCTCAAGCCAAAACACTAAAGACTGAGACAGAAGCACCTTGATTAATCACCACAACTGAAACATCTTTCATTTGCCCACTTGATAGCAATTTTTTCACCATATTTCCAGCCTCAGTGATAAAAGAGAAGTTTGAGATATGACGTGGTGATTTATAGGGAGTTGCAATGGGTTTCAAACTCCTTTAGTGATGCTTAATAAGACTGTCTTCTCCATTTATTCTCCCATTTAATGGGAGTAAATCTCAGCCTGGTCTGAACTTAACACAATGAGGAAATTGGGGTCAAAAAAGGACTGGAAAGTGTTCATGGTGTGAGACAGATATGCTGAATTTTTTTCACAACTTTTTTTGTGAAAAGGTATGGCCCGGCCTCCGAGGTGCATATCGTGGTCACAGGGGCTTCAGGGGGAGGAAGGCTGAAATAGTTTTGTGCCTGGAAACTGGGGGGACCAACACACAGAGGAGAAAGCCAAGGGAACTGAGTTGTTTCTCAGAAGCCTCCAGGTAATTTCTATCATTACCCACTCAGAGCAATGCCAGCCCAGTGTTCCAGAAGGTAATTAAATAGACACCCACCACCACCACACCTCCCTGTGCCTTTAAAGGAACGTATCTGGACCTTGTTGGCACAATTTTCTGAGCAGTTCAGGTTTGGTCTCCTTGCTGGAGATATTCCAGACCAGGTTGTACTTTGTGTCCTCCAGAGACACAGCTCCTCCAAAGAGAACAACCCAACAAACACAAATTACATGGCAGGGTACCGAGCCCTTTCGAGGCCTTAGGATTTCAGCTTTTATATTCTCCAAATCCTGTGCTGCATTAGTGCATAACTCTGAACTCCAGATGAAGTGTCAGCTACTGTCCTCACACTTTGGTCAGACAAAACAATTCCTCTGGGCCTGGAACCCACGGACACCCAACAGGCTCAGGCCCCAAAAACCAAAACCAAAGGTGAATTGGGGGGAGCAAAGTGGGCGAATGTGACTTCATTACCTGAAGCTCTAATTGGGGAATTAACCCCTGACTGCAAATAGACCAAACTTATAATTGTGTGAAAAACTCGTGACCATCGTCCATCGTGGGTGGAGCCCCTGGGAGCTCTGACTGCCCGAGGTGTATCTGCTGAAGGCCTTTAATAAAAACCCACTCGATTCTCTAACTCTGTCCAGCCTCTGCTCTAGGGAGCCACTCCAAGGCAGCACTTTCATGCAAGTACTGGGCAGCTCACTTTGAAATACAGATTGGAAAGAGGGCATCAAGCAGGGAGGATCCCCCCAAAAAGTGGTCGTTGTGGTGACCCCAATCCCCCCAACACTCACCAGGAAAGTGATTTCAACATGAACCCAACCTGTACTTATATCAGCAAGGGGTAAAATCAGGCTAAGGAGATACTCATCACTTCCTTCATCTTGTGTTTTTTGTTTTGGCTAAAGCAGGGTCACCAGCAAGAATCAGGGCCTGAAGTGCAGCCTGGGGGAAATAATCCTCCCCCTGTTGGCTGCTTCTTACTAAAAGGGACTTTCAGAGGAGGCAAGACTCAAAAGAAGACTCAAAGAAAAGATGCTCTGCTGGGCCATGGACCAAATGAAGGTTTTGGGGCTTATCCTGAGAAGTCTCCATCTAAATATAACCAGTTTAAGAAGAAACCAGGCACTCCTGCAGAATATTTACACAAATTGAAGGCGCCACTCCCATTTCCAGTGACCAAAGATTTCTCTTTGCTCCTACAGGAGGGAATTTGCAGCCAGGGTTTCATTTTCTGTGTCACCTGCCGGGTGCCCTGGTTTTGGCACGGATCAAGCACATTTGTCACTCTGTCAAGCCCTAATTTTAGTGATCAGGGTTGACTAAAGGACTGCGAAACCCTTGGTTTCATGTATATCTTATTTTAAGCTCCTCATTTCATTTATTTTTAGTTGGTGACCATTTCTCTGCACCCTACTCCCGGCTGTGCCAAAATTTTGCAGTGATAACAGCCTATATTTCAAAGTATTTTCACAAAAATGTATCTGTGTTTTCCTCCAGGCTGCTTATGCCTTGTAGGGCTCTTAACAATATGTTATCTACACTTGAGCTTTAAAACAAGACTCTCTGCACAGACTGATTTCTTAAAAAAAAAAGAAAAAAAGAAGTGTAATTCTGCTCTGAAATGCTCGCTGCATTTAGGGAAAGGTTGATACAATTTAAATGCAACAGAAAACAGCAGAAATTCCTCCAAATAAAGCCACACCAAGGTCATGACTCACCACATCCTGCTCAATTAATGTACATAATTGGACAATTAATAGATATAATTGCTTAATTAATATAAAGCAAAGCAGCCTTACTGTTAGGGGGTGCTCAGGGAGCCACTGCCCTGGAAGTGTCCTCCCACTGCCCTGAAAACTGGGTAGGGATCACAACCTGGGAAAGCAAAAATGAAATACGTGAATATTGAGAGAAAATGATGGAATAAGAAAGTGAAATATTAAGCCAAGGATAAAGGTCTGCACTAGGGAAAGGCATTCTGGCAGTGTCAGTGAAGCCATGGGTGGCAAGCCGCTCTTAATGCATTTTTTTCTGAAGGATGATGGGGGAAAATAGGAAAACGTAGGTGGGAATATCCCCTGGAGAAGAAAGCAGGACTGATGTCTGAGCTAAATCAGGGGTTTTCCCCGGCAGGTTTGAACGTCTCCAAAAAAGGACAGAAAATAAATCAGATTTTTAGAGGTCGAACCGAGATACGTCCAGAAAACGAAGGCGTGCTTGTTGCTGGTCTGTCCACGGAGGATGGAGCTGAACGCTGTCCTGTCCCGTCCCTTTCACTCCTGCTGGGTGGTGACAGCTCGTCACGGGATCACACTGAGGGCTACTGGTACAATCCAGGTCTGCAAAGGAGAAAAAAAGGAAAAAAGGAATGAAACAGCGCTGATGTTGGCTGTGCCCCCATTTCATGCTGGCAGTTGACATTTCCCTGGTTAATTATAACATTTCCTTGAGTGTAAATGTGATTTTATACTCGGGCTCAGACAGAGTGAACTGGGGAACAGCCACTACCTCCAAAACAGGGGAGGTCCCAGACACTATTTAGTAAGGAAAAGTCCATCCATATGCTAGAGATGATTTTGCAACTGCCAAAGAGCTGGCCTTTGTGGGACTGGGATTTCTAGGCCCATCTCAGCAGTTTCAGAGGAAAAACGAAGATGGGCTGAGCAAGGACCAGCACAGTCACTGACCCAGGGGTGTTTCGTGTTTGACTGCAAGAGCAAGGAACGCAAGAGATAAAATTCACCACATCTCTCCATATATATCACCTCTAGCGAGCCCCTCAGACCTTCAATACCCATCTGATGAATGTCCCTCAACATACATCACCTCCAGATATTATCTGTATGTCTATAAACACCACCTGAGATCTCCAATATATGTCTGACGCATCTACCCTGATATATATCTCCTGGTAAAGAGCTCCTCAGACCTCCAGTATAAATCCCTTATATTTTTTATACATATATATAGTCCAGTTTATGTCCCTTGCTACACACAACCTCTGCCAAGCTCCTCTCAGTCTACCCCTGATGGATCACCTTGACACAAAGCAGCCCTCGACAGCTCCTCCCCAACGCACAGCTGGCATGAAGGTCTCTGATAAATGGCACCTGCCTGGAGCTCCTCAAATCTCTGCCACGCATCCAACACATCCAACACGGCACACATCACCTTCAGGGAGCTGCTCAGAGCTCTGACAGATGATGTCCCTCGATACAGGTCACCTCCAGAGAGCCCCTCGGATTTCAACAGCCATCCAAAACACCTACCCTGATACACACAACCCATTACAGAGCTCCTCAGATTGCTGATAAATGTCTAACACATACAGGTCAGTGTACACCTCCGTGTGCTGAACTGCTGACTTGATGTACATCTGATACATGCCACCACCCTCAGAGAGCTCCTCAGCTGCCCAATACACACCTGAGATACCCACCAGCACACACAGAACCTGCACAGAGCTCCTCAGCTGCCCAATACACACCTGAGATACCTACCAGCACACACAGAACCTGCACAGAGCTCCTCAGCTGCCCAATACACACCTGAGATACCTACCAGCACACACAGAACCTGCACAGAGCTCCTCAGCTGCCCAATACACACCTGAGATACCTACCAGCACACACAGAACCTGCACAGAGCTCCTCAGCTGCCCAATACACACCTGAGATACCTACCAGCACACACAGAACCTGCACAGAGCTCCTCAGCTGCCCAATACACACCTGAGATACCTACCAGCACACACAGAACCTGCACAGAGCTCCTCAGCTGCCCAATACACACCTGAGATACCTACCAGCACACACAGAACCTGCACAGAGCTCCTCAGCTGCCCAATACACACCTGAGATACCTACCAGCACACACAGAACCTGCACAGAGCTCCTCAGCTGCCCAATACACACCTGAGATACCTACCAGCACACACAGAACCTGCACAGAGCTCCTCAGCTGCCCAATACACACCTGAGATACCTACCAGCACACACAGAACCTGCACAGAGCTCCTCAGCTGCCCAATACACACCTGAGATACCTACCAGCACACACAGAACCTGCACAGAGCTCCTCAGCTGCCCAAATACACACCTGAGATACCTACCAGCACACACAGAACCCACACAGAGCTCCTCAGCTGCCCAAATATATATCTGATATACCAACCAACACACACAGAACCCCTGGAGAGCTCCTCAGCTGCCCAATACACACCTGAGATACCTACCAGCACACACAGAACCTGCACAGAGCTCCTCAGCTGCCCAAATACACACCTGAGATACCTACCAGCACACACAGAACCCACACAGAGCTCCTCAGCTGCCCAAATATATATCTGATATACCAACCAACACACACAGAACCCCTGGAGAGCTCCTCAGCTGCCCAATACACACCTGAGATACCTACCAGCACACACAGAACCTGCACAGAGCTCCTCAGCTGCCCAATACACACCTGAGATACCCACCAGCACACACAGAACCTGCACAGAGCTCCTCAGACCCCCACGACACACCCCAGGGATGCATCTCTGCTATCCATCACCAGCAGAGAGCCATGTCTGGTGTGGTGAGGCCAGATAGGAGATCCATGAGAACTGCTTCCCCTGGTTTTGATTCCACCCCAACCCCCTGGCAATAAAAACACGTGCGGTTTTGTGCCTTCACAGCAGGTGTCCATCATCCCACCCAGGAATGTGGGTCCAGAGGAGCTATGTGGGCAAGCTTGCATAGGAAGTGCCATTTCTAGAAACCTGGCCTAAGGTCATTGCCCAAGGAAACAACTGGGTCATTTCAGGGCAAAACACAGCAGAAACCTCCAAACAAGGAAAATTTGGTGAAAGAGACAAAAGGTCAGGGTGCCTCTTGACTTCTCAGGCCAGTGTAGGTCCTGTCAAGAGATGTGGAGACCCAATCTACTCAGAAGGGCCTGAGTCCAAAACTCTGCCACCACAACAGCAGGTGAAATATTAAGGTTATTTATGGTAAAGAACTAATGCTCACGCCTTGGAGGAACACAAATGGGCTGATGCCAAATACATATTGCAAACCTGAGACTTGATTTTCATTGGATTTGTCCTGACATCATGATGGAAAAGCTCATGTTTTGCACCAGTCCTTATCCCTATAAAGACTTTTTTCTATCCCACAGGAAAAACTTTTGTCATCTGGGCTTGCTGTGTGAACAAAACATGAGGGCTGGAGGAAAAAGAGCAGAAAAAAAGGCTCTGTCAGTGTTAAAAGAGCTCTGATAGACTGGTAGACAGATTTTCATCCTTGGAGGTGGTCAGGCCTGAGGTCTTGGGCGCTGCATGCATTTAGGACAAAACCATTGTGCAACTTCTGCAGAAATGATGCCACTTTTGTCCCCATCACGAGGAACACAAAGAGCCAACCCCACCAGGGACATCTCCCTGAACACCCTTGCAGAGAGAGAGAGACAGAGAGAGAGAGAGAGAGAGAGAAGCCTTTTTGAGCTGGCGCGCACTTTTAGCAACTTCAAACGGCATCCTTTGAAGTTTAGCAAAGGCCTTTGAAGTCCTCCCGATGCGAAAGGGAATGGAGGAGATGGCTCCTTCCAGATGCTCCACCACAGGCAACGCGAGGCAGCGGGATCCAGGGCGTCCCAGGCGCTCACGGTCGCGTTCGGCAGCTGCCCCAGGGTCATAAATGAGACACCATTTCTGACAAGTCATCCATCCCCACCAGTGCCCTAAATCCTCATCGAGATGACCTGAATAGCATCCAACAGCAGAGATGGGAGCCCAGTATCCTGGGACAGCAGCCTCTACCCCAGCTGCAAAAAGCCAAGGGCATCCCTGTTAACAAGTTTTAATGAAGTGCAAGGGAACGTTAATAAAGCTGACATTTAGCAAAACAAAATTCAGGATTTTTGCAAAAAGTCTAGGGTTTTAAAGCAAGGCTTTTCCTGGCATGTCACTTTGTTTCTTCCAATATGACCAGGCCATGGTGCTTCCAACCTCATCATGTCTGTTTAATTGTGACTAACATCAGCTCTTTAATTGTGACTATCATGTTTTAATAAATTTAATGCCAGCTCCTCTGACTTAGGGGAAACCACAAATGGTGAAATCTCCAGTAATACTGGGTTTTGTTGAACTATTTTCATACCCCACACTATGCCCAGCAGCAAGCTCTATTGGCCCCGAACTCCACACCCATGGGGACAACCAAAGAAACCCTGTTCGTGTGAAAAACAGTATAAAAGCAGAAATCAAAGCTCAAGTTTCAGTTAACCCTTTAAGGAGCTCCAAGGGATGATCGTGACTCTCCAAATACCTTGGCAACACCTGCTGCCATCTGCCAGGAGGAGTTCTGTAATAAATCCTTTGGTGTGTTGGGCATTCCTCCCCCCCCACAGTGCAATTTCTGTAACACCTCCAGCCTCTGAATTAGGGCTGGGGCCAGGTGTTGGGGATGCTCAAAGGGGTAAAGAAGAACATGGCATTTTCATCTCAGAAGTTAAACTGGCGATGCACAAACCCCACCCTTTCTCAGAGAGAGTGAAAGATTTGAGACATGCCCATACACCCACATATTTTTGCATTTCTGCAAAAGCAAAGCTGCCTTTGGCAGAACACGGCTGGGAGAGACACGTCTGACGGCAGAGCCCCGCTGTAGGGAACCCACATTTATCCAAACGGGGCATGCAGAGAAGCATTGGACGTCCCCACCCCAGACATGTGCATGTGAACACATCTGGATCCAGGGAACAAAAGCAGCCTCTCTCCACTGCGCTGATAAATAATGGAAAGGCAAAGTGCCCTGCAGAAGCAGCACCATACTGTTCGGCCTCGGGCGAGACGGAGGAAAATTCGGTACCCATGAGGTCTGGAACAGTGGGATTAATAACACATCAATTTTAATGCAGGGTGGCTTGTGCGGTTTTTTTCCCTTTTCCTCTTTTTTTTTATTTTTCCCTGCTTCACAAACAGCAAAGTGAATGTTTGAGCATCTCAGTGGGGGGTTAATGAGGACTCTGATTAGTTATTCAGATTTGCCGATGCTGCCTACATCCATCCTTGGATGGGGGAGTAACAGGAAAGGGTTTGCAGAGAAAGCTCTTAAAGATGACCTGCTTGGCTTTCACAGCTCAGAGGGGATGAAGGTTTTGGGGAGCTCACATTATAGGGGTCCCCAACCCCAAAATCCTAGTGCCAACTTTGAGATGAAAAACCTTATTTTCCCATCATTTATAGGGGATGCTAAAAGCTGCCGCACGTTCAGACATGCCAATTCCTGTAAAGTTTCTGAGGAAAACATTTGGATTTGTGGGATTTTTTTTATGTGAAAAAAAAAAAAATTCTTGGGTGGCCTTAATAAAATTTGTGCGCTGTACTGGTCAGAAGTGTAAGACCAAAAATGATGGATGGACAGATGCAAGGACGCGTGGATTCACGGATGCAAGGATGCGCAGACGCGCGGATGGACAAAGATGGTGAAAAGACACATGGATACATGGAGGCAAGGGTGGAAGGAAGGATGGGTCATCCCATAAGCCACCACTGGGCTGCAAAAATGCAACAACTGCTGCAGTATTTCCTACAGCATCCCATAAAAGTCTAACAGTGGTTTACGTCCTTGCGGAAAAGCAATGAGCTCACCTCCTTGCTCCTTGACCCAGGGATATTTTAAGCAGGTTATCACATCAGCATTTTAAGAAGGTTGAACTGCTGTATTTCGGGGTTTCTTTCCAGATTTAGGCTTTTGTTCTTCACCTGCATCAAAAATCAGAAGGGAACCTCAGAAAATAAATGGCAGGTGTCCAAAATGATGCCGCAGAAGGCCTAAAGGATGGAGCCAGGGAGGTGTTTCATGGCATTGCAAAGGGCCAATAAAAAAATCTAGGCATTGCTTTAGGATTCACTCTAGGATTCGTTATTTCTTCACCAAGAAGAAATATTTGAAGGCTGAGCAGGAGGGTGAAGACACTCTCTCAGTGGTAAATTCATCCACCATCTCATAACAATGAAAGTCAACACTTGATTTCTTTTTGGGTCTAGAGACCCAGCTGGCTCTTGCTTTGAGCATCACTCAGCCCAGCATCCAACAGGGGTTTGGGGGGCTCAACTCCCTGGTATTTGTGTCATTTCCCACAACACCTGACAGGATCTAAGGGGAAAGACAAACTGGAGTTATCCTTCCGATTTCACATTGAGGCACTCCATCCCAAAGAGGCTCTTTTCCCAAGGACTGCCTCCATATGCTTTGTCTGGGTTTTAAACGGTGTGTTAATTGTTCTGAATTAACAGCTCCAGCTGGAGAAGCAAACAAGCAATTTGCAACCTTAAGATAACATCCAACTTATCTCAAGTGATTTAAGTTGGGATTTTTTTTTGTTTCATTGGGGGAGGGAGGGTTAGTGGGTTTTTGGGGGGTTGGGTTTGGGGTTTTTTGAGGGAATGTAACACCTTTCTGGTTGTGAATGCACTGTCCAGAGCCTGGCTAAAATCACTTAGTGCACCCAGTCTATCAGGAGTGGCCACTGGCGCACGGCCACAGGAGGAGGTGGGATTGTAGGACAAAGGAAAAAATGAAAAATCTCTGCATTTTGCTTTGCTTTAGAGACAGGAAAAATTTAATATAACCTCATCACTGCTGGGCAAACCACTGACTGCAGAAGAGCTAAGGATTATTTCCTCCCCAACACCCTTTTTTTTTTATTACATAGAAACAGGGAATCTGAGAATGGTTTGGGTTGGAAGGGACCTTAAAATTCATCTTGTTCCAACTCCCTGCCATAGGCAAGGACACCTTCCACTGTCCCAGGTTGGTCTAAATCCCTGTCCAGCCTGGTCTTGGACACTGCCAGGGATGGGGCAACCTGCGCCAGGGCCTCACCACCCTCACGGGGAAGAATTTTCATTTACAGTTTGTTTCAAAATATTCAAGCTCTCAAAAAGACAAAAAAAACCCCACCAAACTCTTTCAAGCTTTATCCCTTTGCCCTCTTTCATCTTTCTCCCCTGTCTTTTGTTTTTTCATTTGCTGCTAAACAGAGGAAGGGAGAAGGAAAGACCATGATGATTATTTGTTTACAAGACTGGATCTTCAACATGGATGCATCAACTTCTCTTAAAATCGTCATTTCGGTAATTTAAACCCTTTCTAATCTCACTCAGGGTGCGGGATTCAAGGGGGAAAGTCCAACCCTCTCTCCCCACCCTTCCATGCCTGGTTTTAAGAGGAGCCAATGGTGCTGACAGCAAAACAGACTCCACAAGAAAAGATTTCTACGATTATGACCAAGTGTCTGTTGCCAGATTGAGTGGGAACTCCTCTTGCTACCTGTCCTGGTTCCAGCCAGGAGAGGGTTAATTTCTGCAGTAGCTGGGAGGGGGCATGGCCAGGACCTGGTTATTCTATACCACTTCACATCATTTTTTGGGGGGAGGGGCAGGAAAGGGACTCTCTTCCCAGCCGGAGCAGCTCTATCATAAGGTGAGCATTTTTGTATGTGATCCACTCTTTCCTTGTACCCTTTGGGTATTAATATTGTTGCTGTTACTGTTTGTTTTCTCATTCCAGTTTCCAGTATATTGTTCTTATCTCAACCCGTCTTTTTGATGATGATCTTTGCCTTTCATGCCTCTAATTCTCTTCTCCAGGAGGAGAAGGGGAGGGGAAAGGGGATCCAGTGAGTGGCAGCGTGGTTTGCAGACTCTCAGTAGAAGCACTAAATTGGGGGCACCATTTCTAAACCATTACCCCAGCCAAGCCTGAGCTGGGAGTCAATGTCCATCAACCCCCAAAAGTTTTCCAAGAGCATCAGGATTGGGTCCTATCAGATGATTGGGGTGGTGGATGGGATCATGGTCCTCCAACATGGTCTTTGCTGAAGTTGGGACAGTTTGTCTCCATTTTGTCTCCTTTTCCCAGAGAAAAAAAGGTCTAACTGTGCCCTGAAGACACGAAGAAGGGACATTAAGATGCAATCATGCATTCTTCTCCAACGACGGGAGGCACCTCCAAAATCCAGACCCAGCTCTGGGGCTGTGGGACTCAGGCAGCCTCGGATGCCCAGATCCCCAGAGCCAAGCTGTGCTACCTGAGGACCTCCTGGCACATGGATAAAGTAACAGGAGAAGCGACAAATCACTTTGGCACCTTCCCTGGGCATGGCAGCCCTTGATAAAAAACCAAAACTCAAGGGAGGGAGTCTGACACCACACTACTCCCAGTGCATTCTCTTGCGCAGATTAATCCTTCTTGATGGAGAATTACAATTAGGGCTCCGTCTTAAGGAGATATCAGCAATCAGATATCTTATCAAATGCCACCTCAATTATTCAAATAATCCCTGGCTCTCAGATTTGGGTGCTGTTTAGGGAAAGCAGTCCGATTAATGTGCTGACACTTCCCCATCACGTCCGACATCCTCAACTTCATGTCTGATTACGGAATTTGCATTCAATTTAATTTTTTCCATCTGGAGTAAATGAATAATCCGAGTACCTACCCCGGCCTTAATTACATTTGTTAAATTAAAAACCTGGGATGTGAGAAATTTAAATGCATGTAGCTCCATGGCCAGACAAACCTGCATGTTCAACCTGCCGCAGCCCTGCCAGCTCCTGCTCCAATTTCTCTTCCTTCCCCACAGCCAGGCATCAAGGAAATTACAACTAGAAAACAAAAATTCTTTCTAAACGATGAAACAATAGATGATCTTTTGACATTTCCAGCGCTGTTTGTAAGGGAATGAGATAAAATGTAATAAATTCATATACTTCTGTGTGTTTCTTGGCTCCAGCAGCTAAAATTTCCATCTCTTTATGCAGGAGTCCTGGGGAGCAGAAATCCTTGATAATGCCAAACAATTCGACACTTTATTTTCTCTTTACTCCACACCATGCAAAACACAGGCTTCAAGCTGCCAGCTGCTGGGAGTGAAACCAGATGCCACATCCCTTTTCCATATGGAAACAGAAATCGCCCCGTCTGGGGGGGCCGTGTGCTCCCCTCAGCCCCAGCCCTCCGTGACCCCAGGGCTGCTACTGGCACACAGCAAAGGCTCCCTCCAACAGCAAAAAAAACCCACTATTTCAATGGTGCAATTGTAATTTTCTACACTCAGCCTGGCTCAGGCCAGATCCTGGTACCATCAGACCCAGAGAACATCAAACAAGATTCACCCCAAGACATCACATTTCCTACTTTTAAAATAAAGAAGTAAAGAGAGAGGTGTAAGTAAAACTACTGAACTTGATAAATTTTTCAAAATAGACTTAGCAGAAGCTTGCTGAATTTCCCTTCTTTTGGAACCTAAAAGGATGGAATTAATAGACGGACTCGAAGTGGTGATGAGAAAAATGTCCAAAAAATTAAAGAATAATTAAACATTAAATGGAAGATAAAGCATTACCAGGTCAGATCATTTCAGTAAGAATACTTCACAGATTAACTGGAAATGGGAAGTGTCAAATAAATAAATTTGGGTGTTGATTTAGATGTCAGCAGCAATGAAAACATTAAGGAAAGTCTTTTCTCGACACTCAAAGACTGAATTAAACAACTTACATGTGAGTGAGTGCAATGACAGCAATCCCCCAGTCTGAGGTTTGTGAGACCAGTAATAAAATATGGTTACAAATATTCAGGGAAAGCCACACTCGGGTAAAGTGAGACAGGTGAGAGCAGAACCAAAAATAGTTTTCCCTTTCCTCCCAGCATGCCTGCAGCTCAGACAACACTTCTGCACTCCCAGGAAGCTGGATCTGACTGCCCAGCCCAGAAAAAATCCCTTCAGAGGGGTGTAACAGAGCATCCCCCCAGACACAGTGGCCATCAGATTTGGCCATCAAGAACAGGCATCTCAGATTCAGTCTAATGGACCTGCGGTTCCTCATCCTTCCTGATTTTCTTCTGCTTTGTTTGGAGTTAACAGTTACAGTTCCGGAGAAGAAAACATCATGTTTTAGCAATGAGGTCCCCAGCGAGGCTGTTTAAAAATTAATTAGTGCCATGCAACGTATTAGAGATGAATAGTAATTTTAGCTTTTGTACCTACTTCATTGCCTTCTACATGGTTGTTATTCCAGCTTTTCCATGGTCCTCCCAGCCAACCAGGACCTACACAGAGCATACCAAGGAAATTATTGGCTGTGTCTCCTGGAAATACCCAATTCAGCAGCAAACACTCACCCCAAAGTGTTCTCTCTGAAGCTTTTAATTAAATTAAGGTCACATTTGCTGAGCTGGCTGGAAGGTTGGGAACGTGCTCTGCTCACAGAGGTGCCCATCATCCCAAACCAGCAGCTGTCCAAAGGTTTCAGCCTGTCCAGGGGTAGTCCCTGAGCAACGTGGGTGTTGTGGTATGGAGGAGCTGTGGGTCGTGGCTTCATCCAGAGAAGATGGAGGACAGAGGTCCTGCCTCCATGGACAGACACGGGTGGAGATCACCCAAACCTGAAGGTGGAGAACCTTCAAGGATGGAGGTCTGCCAATCCCAGATGTATCTGCCAGCCCCAAGTATGAAGATTTTCCTCCAAACCCAAGGAAGAAGATCCCCATATCCCAAAAATGGAGACACACTCCCAACTCTGAAGGTGAAGATGCTCGAGCCTCAGGGATGGAGCTCCACAAAACACAAGGAAGAATCCACCTAACCCCAAGGCTGGGAATTCCTCACCACAAGGAAGGGGATCTCCCAACCCTGCAGATGGAGATCTCCAAAACCCAAGGATGGAGGCTCAGAAACTACAAGGACAGAGCTCCTAACCCCGAGTATGGGGATCCACCAACCCTGACAATGTAGGGACTCAAAACCCAAGCACCCTCACAACCCTGAGAACAGAGACTCTGCAGACACCGAGGATGGAGAACCCCCAGCCCAAGAATGGAGACACAAATCCCCTCCAGGACAAAGACCTCCCCAAACCTAAGGATGCAAACCCCATCCCCCCCAATCCCACGGAGGGCAATCACCCCCTGGGACATCAGTGGCTGAAGTCTTCACCCCACACTGCACAGAGCAGAACCAGAGGTCATCACCCTGGCCTGGTAATGGCCACCTCTCAACTTCAACCCCAAATGAGCCACCACTGTGCTCCTTGTGGCAGTGAGCGAGGCGGCAGGGACCAAGGAACCTCGCTGTGTGGACTGCCTTCAGGTGGATTGCGGAGCTGAGGGGAATTTGCCGGGACATCTGGAATATATTCGTTTTATGGCATGTTTCATATCACAGACAGGTACTTTGAAGCAGTTAAGTAGTAGCAGGGCAGCACGTCCCCATGGGTGGGCTGCGGTTTGCGCTTTCAGCCCGAGCCGCACCGGCATGACAGAGGGGCTGGGGAGACAGAGCTGACGTTTTCCAAACACAGCTTTGTGCCTCTGGGGGCAAATCCAGCAAGAAATTAAAACCCCAAAAGGAAAAAAAAAAAAAAAAAAAAAAAAAAAAAGAAAAAAAAAAAACCCCCCCACACAAAGAGNGAAAGAAAAAGAGAAAGAAAACGACCCCCACATCTAAGTGATGTTGATCCCCACATCAGGCTATTAACAGGCCCATCACAAATTGTAAATGACTCAGATAAATTAAATGGCTTAGCAACTGTGAGGAAAGGCCCTTCTGAAGATTCATTTGTTTTGTGGAAAAGAAATTATTCGGGAATTTAAAATCTTTTCCAGCAGCTTGACACGGGCACCCTGTCAAGCCCACATGTTGATGCTCATGCAGCCCTGGAAGGCAGTCAGCCCTGAAAGGAGAAGTCAGAGAATCAGAGAATCCCAGAATGGTTTGGATGGGAAGCGATCTTAAAGATTCTTCCAATTCCCTGTGACAGGCAAAGACCCCATCCACTATCCCAGGTTGCTCCAAGCCTTGTCCAACCTTGCCTTGGGAACTGCCAGGGATCCAGGGGCAGCCACAGCTGCTCTGGGCACCCTGTGCCAGGACCTCCCCACCCTCCCAGGGAACAATTTCTGATCTCTAAAGCTCCACTCTTTCAGTTCAGAGCCACTGAAGTGCTCTGCGAGCCTCCACAGGCCGGGGGATGCAGGCATGCACCTACTGGCGAGCCACTAACGGGGTTGCGCCTCCTCCCGGCAAAACTATTAAAAGCCCCAGCCAGCGAGGAGCTCTGAAAACGGGACGATTTGACCCAAAACATCTCAAACATCTCCGTGCAGAGGGAAAGCCGGCAACTGAGCTGCAATTAAAAAAGAAAGGGGGGACAGTAACACGGGCCAAGAAGTTAGGGTAGCAGCCCTGAGTGCAATGAGGTGCAGTGATGCCAAAACCTGCAGTGATCCCCCCAGGCCCAGTGAGCTGCAGTGATTTACCCTCCAAAGCAGGGCGCCACTGTTTTCCTCCCGTGTTAATTCATGAAATTCATGTGTTAAACCTACCTGACTTCAGAGGCAAAGCCCAGCTCCCCATTCACAGCCCTTTTAGCTCATGCAAAATTGAGGGGCTGTTCACCTTCAGATGCTATTTCGCCGGCAGCAGCAACTCAAAACCCCTTTTAGTGGAAGTTCAGAGGTATAAAAGATGCAAAACACCCCTAAATTATTCACACAGTGTTTCAATCAAAGCTGCACTATGGGGTAAAGGGAAGGATCTGGTGACCCTGGGGATGTCTCCCCACCTATGTCTGGATAGAAAAACCCTCCTTGTATTTATTGGGGGGAAGTGAATGGGGGAGACAATAAAATAAAAGGGTTTTCTATATCTAGAAAGGGATGGACAGTGAGGAATGCAAGGAGAATCTATTTTTCAGGTGCATCCAACCAGAGAACCCTGGTTGCATTTGCCCTTTGGTAACACTGAAGCTTTCCCAAACTTTTATAGCACCAGGGGATTAAAATTAAAGTGGGGCATGGGAAAAGAATTTGCAAACCAAGAAATCGAGCAAGAAAAGAAACTAAAAAGAAAAAATTTTTTAAAAAAATTAATAGGAAACTCAACAATTATTATTTTGCATTTCAAATACAGGAGGTTTTCAAAAAAGGAAAAGCCTTGGAAGATATTTTTTTCTTCCATTTTTCCCCCTCTGTTTTGCTTCTTTCTCTTTCATTGAGCATCCAGGTGCTCTTGAGCTGGGATTTCCATTTCTCCGACTCCTTCTTGGGGCAAAACCTCAACAGCCCAACAAAAAAAAAAACAAAGCCCAATCCCAAAAGTAGGACACGGAGCCCTGCTCCATCCAGCCTCAGCTTGAGGCTCACTAATTACCCAGTAATAGTATTTATATGCTGCTGGCACACTCGGAAATGCAGCTCCTAATAACCGAGGTCGGCATCAATATTAATGTCCCGGCTTGACTCTCCATACGCAGGGACCAACGAGAGACAAAAAAAAAAACCATCACAGCAAAGTGAAAAGAGGAGCAGAAAATGAATTTTAAAAGTATTTTTCTGTGTTTGGGCAGGAACGGAGTGCTTGAGATTAAATGAAGGGAGCAGCAATAAGAGCAAGTGTAAGTTGCCATCTCTGAGGCATAAATCTTCCAGCAGTGCAAAATTTTTCAGCACCCGAACGCCCCTTCCTCAAACTTTGAGTTTCCCCACAGGTAGGAACTGGCCAAAAAAGCTCTTCTCTTCCCGTGATGGGAATAGATCTCTAAAATTCACAGCCTTCCCCTTACCAGAGTTACTCTAAGACAATCGGCTTCAAATATTCACCCCTGCAAAATTCAGTCTTCTTTTGGTTGCTCATGCAAAACCCCAGGCTTTGGGTTGGCTCAGCTGGAAACAGCCTCCTGAGAAGCATTTCTTTTCCAGTGATAGTTTGGGAGCGTATCCCCCCAGATCCAATATTATATTGCATGCAAACGTACACAGAATATTTTCAGAAATGTGGCTACGAAGGGCACAGTGTGGGTTGCACACGTGTCCCAGCACCACTCCATAATTCGATTAAAAACCGCCTTTTCTTAATAATTTCTATGCAGAGACACTTTTCACACCAGGAGCATTAAGGCAGAGTTTAAATGGAGTTAATAAAGTATTAATAGCCTGCAGTAAGGCTGTGATAGATTTGAGCTGCATGTGATCAGTACCCCTTGGTACAAGGTGTTACTGCCAATGTCCGTGCTCGGAGCACATTGAAAAAAAATCAGAGGTCTTCCATGAAAAATGCAGTTCCAGGAAATCCAGGAAATGTTCCTCGTGGAAAGACGTGTGTTTTGGGGATTTTTCCCATCAAAATGAAAGCTGGCAGTTTAAGAGCAAGCATGGATGTGGGATTTACCCTGTGGAGCATCAGGTGCGGTATCAACCCACCCCACTGACACGCTAATTCATGTTAATTAATACTGAAAGAAAATGAACGGAAGCCATAAAGTCCATGCCCAAGAATTCAGCATTAAGACATTCATGGATCATCTGGTTCATCATTTTGCAATACTTTCCTTCCAATGCAATTTGAGAATTTCCTTATTTTTAGTCAAATGCCAAGCAAGAAAAGGGCAAATTGTGGAAAGAATTTGAAAATAGATGCTCTACCTCCCCCAGAAACTGTGGCCATGAAGCCTTTACTGACACATCTTGAGCTGTTATTAAACAACATCAAAGAGTAACACTGACCCTTCAGAGAAGACCCAGCTCTGTATTGATGACTACAACAGCAGCAGGTAACACATTAATTAACCCTTCAAAGACCCAGCCCTGAGTTAATGACTACAAAGGCAATGAGTAAACTGTTGATCCCACAGAGAAGAACCTGCCCTGCACTGACGACCACGCTGTGTAGAAGCAGGACTCAATCCAACTGCCTAAAGACTGCCATAAAAATCAAATGCTACAATTAAGTGATTTCAGATATTGCAAGAAATCTCCAGAGACTAATTATAACCTCATTTGGCAATTTGGGTGGAAAGTGCACTCTGCAGTTGTAGCCTTGGCCATCAATTCTGGTCAAACTTGAGATCTTTCTAAAGAGCCATTGTGTGACCCAGCGGAAATGGCAATTTTTCATATGGAATTTTTCCCAAAGCTTAAATCGCCTCTTTATTAAATATTTCTTAGTTCTGACTTGTGGAAAGAGGCTGCGAGGTCTATTCCAGGAGGAGTAGTCTGTGAGAAAATGTCAGAGGGTAAAAAGGTCTCAGGGAAAAAAAGTGAGGATTTCCACTCAAGCTGCTGACTGGCACCACAGGAGGACCCAAACCCTAAACCAGGAGAGGTTTGTTTTTCTTTCTTGGGGTGATGAAAGAACCATGAGAAGGAGCAACGCCTCCCTCCACCTTCTCCAGCTGCAGATGGTCACCACCTTTCCAACCAAAACCCTCACCAGAAGACTCTTCCCCACCACTTCCACGACAGAGGAGTGAAAGGAGAGCGCCTCCCTCCAACCTCTCCATCAGCACCAGAGAAAACACCAAAATCACAACACCTTGCAAACCCCTCCCTGCCTTCCCCTCCCCAACATCTGCTTTCCCCAGAGGATCCTCCAAGATGTCCAAAACTTGCTCAAAATCATGACATGCCAAACAAATAACTGAAATCAACCAAGAAACGGAGTTAATTAACGAACTGGGAGCTACTGAAGTCAACACGCCGCACAATCAGCTCGCCATACCGGCCACGGCTGGTTTATCAGTGCTCCAAGTTTGCCCCCACTGGTTTCCCATCAACTGGGAGCTGCAAGGACTGAGAGAAATAAAAGTGATTTTGAGGGTTGCTGCAGCTTTTCAGCTCCCTGATGAGATATTATTGGCTGATCTCCTACACAGCTGCTCCCTGCTGAATAGACACATCCCACCTCCAATGCCGTTGGCCATCAACCAACGTGGGAATAAATTCAAGTTCTGGGGTTTTCTTTTTCAGTTGATGTGAATTATTTGGGGATTTTTTTTTCTTTTTTTTTT